>JANVCQ010570495.1:0-36603 GCA_025531925.1 Erythroxylum plowmanianum | reverse complement strand
AGATAAACAATTTTCATTTACAATAATTTCCAACAATTTTTATTCCAATAATTTCCAACAATTTTCGTTACAAAACATACCAATAATTTCTAACAATTTTCACCACAAAATAGACACAAACAATCAAATCCAATGAATTTGTTTTTTCAAATTTAAGAGCAAAACTCACACCCAAAAAATAAAAAATTAATTCAATCTCAGGTTGGGTCAAGTCGAGTTTGGATTTGGATCTATTTTAGATCTAGTGTTGGAGGTTGGTGGGCTGGTGGGTGGCATTGGGAGCGATGGTGGTTGTCGGACGGTCGAAGAGGGAGTGGTGGTGACTAGCGACGATGAAGAAGAGAGAGACTAAGAGTGTGAGAGAGAAAATAACAAAAGGAAGAAGAAGGAGAGCAACGTCTAGTGTGAGTGTGGGAGGAAGGGAGTTTTATATTAATTTGATTTTTTTATAAAAGAGAGAGTCAGAGCGTGAGTTAGTGACAAAGAAAATGAAGAGAGAAAAAGAAAATGAAGAATATGTAGCAGTAGGTAACGTCGGGTTGGGGGAGGGAAGAAAGGGAGTTTTAAGAAATCTTTTTGTAGAAAAACTACTGGAAATTTTAAAATTTCCGATATCGGCCGATATATGGTAGATATTTTGAATACTAGCCAGTATCAACCGAAACAGGTTGGTACAAATCGATACATGAGGCTGGTACCGGAGTACTCATTTTTGCACCGTTTGATCAGTACAGTACAAATTTCAAAACTCTACTTTCAAGAGTTGAATATTAATCTATTAATCCAATTCATTAGATTTAAAACAATCAATGTTTTTAAAATCAAATCAGAAGTTAAACCAGTTAGACAATAAGTTTAAAGTTTAAAAGATTTAATCGATATTAGATCGTCATAAAACCGAAAAAATATTAAATACATTTTAAAATTTTAAAATATAATTAAAAGAGATTATCCTTATCTGTCAAATAATTTAAAGTTTAATTAAAAGAGAGATTTTTAAATAAACATTAATTGATTTATTTTATCTTATATAAATTTATTAATTTATAAAATTTGACAAATTAATTAATAAATTGATTGGTTTTTAATAATAAAGTCTTATTTGGTAACCAATAGTGAAGGGATCGGCATAAAAAAATGAGAACGAAAATGAAAAGTGAGAATTTGGAATAGAAATAGAATTAGTAATTTTGCGTATTTGGAATGCAAGTACTAAAAATAAGATTACAAAAGTTAATAGTTATACCAGTATTTGGTATCAGATATTAAGAATGGTAATGACAATTTTTTACTTATGTTTGATTATTATATGATTAATTGTGTAGATAAATAATTAAAATATTTTGTATTATTAATTAATAAAAATTTAATGATCCAATAAATTATTGATTTTTAAATAATCATGTATGATTCTTTTTATAAGAATAAAATTTAAAAATTTTAATGAACTTATTTTTGATATAAATCATTGAATTAAAATAAAATAATTATTAAATAAATTAAATAAGGTAATGTGCAATGTTGATAATAATATCTTAATAATAATCAATCAAAATAATGCATTGCCTATGTAAATAAACTAATATTAATTTATGAAATAGAGAGAAGAAACATACAAAAAAAAGAGAAGAAAAAAGTTATGTTTGTGGTTGTTTGTTTTGTTATTCTTAATATTAGATTTCATGCACTTGTACATAAATTTTTTCAATTCTGATCTTATTTATTATTAGCAATCAAACAAGTGAAAATTAAGAAATATAAGTTAAATTCCTATTCTTATATATATATATATATTATAAATTATTAAAATAAATTAAATTATAAATTAAATTTTTAATTAAAAATTAGAAAGATTTTAAATTTTTACGGTGCTTTTTTTTATAAAGAGAAATTAAATCAAAATTATACAAATAGACGAGGGAAGCGCTTCTCTTTGTTGCTTCCTAAAGACTGTCGAATCCTTCACACCGTTTCCTCAGGGGTAATTTTGTCAACTGTGAACTTTTTATTCCATTCCCTCGAAAGCCCGGCTTTTCTCCGTAGCCAAACAGGACGCGTTGTTATTCAGCTAGGGTTTCGGTTGGTTACCATTTGGCGATTCCGCATCGGCTTGTTTCAATCCGATCGTCATTATGGATGTGATGAAGAAACTTTGACCAGTTGAATCCTTTAGCGGGTTTGAGCTTCATTAATCTTCGCTAGTCTCAAGATTTCTACAGTTCTATTTCTGGAAAATATTGAGTTTCGCCTTATGGCTGATCGCAACAATAACAACAACGGCACTAACGGCGGCGGAACCAGTACTGGCGGCGCGAAGCCGATATGGATGAAGCAAGCGGAGGAAGCGAAGATTAAGAGCGAAGCCGAGAAAGCAGCCGCCGCAAAAGCAGCATTTGAGGCGACTTTCAAATCGTTGGCGACGAACAATCCCGAAAAGCCTTTAGATTCCGAGTCGGAGGAAGAGGAAGCCGACGATGATGATTTGGAAAACAAACCTGTGGGTCCTGTGGACCCCGCCAGGTGCACAGCTGCCGGAGCAGGCATTGGCGGCGGGACTGCCTGCGCGGCATCAACGTTCGTGGTGGTGACGAAAGACGCCGACGGAAGAAAGGTTCCGCATGGTGGAGCTGTGATTAAGGTTAAGGTGGCGCCGGGAGTGGGTGTCGGTGGAACGGAGCAAGACGGGATTGTGAAGGATATGGGGGATGGGACTTACACTGTTAATTATGTTGTTCCCAAGAGGGGTAATTATATGTTGAGTATTGAATGTAATGGGAAACCCATAATGGGGAGTCCATTCCCTGTGTTCTTCAGTCAAGGTGAGTGTTCTCTGTTGTAAATTGTAACATCTTATGCGGTATTTGTTTTCTGGGTAAGCATTTAATAGTTTAAGAGTTCCAAGTTGTATATGAATTATTTTTATAGTCTTTAGATTGTACGGGAGATGTGAATAATGTGAATGATTGTTCCACCGGATACCTCGTATATTTTTTTACTGTTTCTGGAGAACTTTGGGTACATGTTGGTTTAGATCACATAATATTTAGTGTCGGATGTTCTCTCAGGTACTACCACGAGTGGAGTTCTGGGCATGGCTCCTGTATCAACATTTCCTAATCTAGTCAATCAGACTATGCCCAACATGCCCAATTATTCTGGCTCTGTTTCTGGGGCATTCCCGGGGTTACTAGGACTGACTCCGGGAAGTGTTCCTGGTGCTTCAGGCGGAGTTATTTTGCCTGGAATCGGGGCATCTCTTGGGGAAGTTTGTAGAGATTACCTTAATGGTCGGTGTGCAAAAACTGATTGCAAGCTCAATCATCCACCACACAATTTACTGATGACCGCATTGAGTGCACTAACCTCGATGGGGAATCTTAGTCAGATGCCTATGGCACCTTCTGCAGCTGCAATGGCTGCTGCTCAGGCTATTGTTGCTGCTCAAGCACTTCAAGCTCATGCTGCTCAATTACAGGCGCAAGCTCAGTCTGCAAAAGATTCTTCTGGTATTTGCTCTTGTTTAAATAGTTAGCTCGTTCGTGCGGGTGCTATTCTTCATCTACTGATGCTGTTACTTTTAGCATAATTCTATACTTGTTTCCTCTTTTTCTAGGCTCACCTGACAAATCTGGAAAGGAAGATCAACTGAAAAAGACACTCCAAGTGAGCAATCTTAGCCCACTTCTGACTGCAGAGCAGCTGAAACAATTGTTCAGCTTTTGTGGCACAGTTGTTGGATGTACAATCACCGATTCAAAGCATTTTGCGTACATAGAATACTCAAAACCTGAAGAAGCAACTGCTGCTTTAGCATTGAACAATATGGATGTTGGGGGTCGACCACTAAATGTTGAAATGGCTAAATCACTTCCTCAGAAGCCACTTTCAAGTGCTTCATTGGCTTCATCTTCTCTGCCATTAATGCAGCAAGCTGTTGCGATGCAGCAAATGCAGTTTCAACAGGCTTTGCTTATGCAGCAAACTATGAATCAACAGCAAGCTGCTAACCGAGCTGCTTCCATGAAGTCTGCAACTGAGTTAGCAGCTGCTAGAGCTGCAGAAATAAGTCAGAAGTTAAAAGCTGATGGGCTTGTTGTAGATGAGGTCGAAAAGAAAGAAAAATCAAGGTATATTTCCATGGTCTCCTGTCTTGCCATAAGAAGCACTGATTTTGCTGAAGTTATGATTACTAGTCTGTCTTGTGTTTGGAAAAGGAAAACAATGATCTTATGCTGAATCTTCGATATGGGTTTTGGGGAAGAAAAGCTATTCCTGTTATGTATGCGTTTGTGCAATTGCTTTTTCAATTTGTTGGAAACCTTTTCTTCATAATTTTTGTTCTCTGCAAAAATTCAAATGGAATGCTTATGGTCCACGAAATTCAGAATAACTGATAAGTTGTGTTTGGGGGTGAAGGGATCTAATCACAACATTAATTTGGTGTTTCATGTTCATAAGCATGAGATATGAGATGGTAGATAACCTATTATTTAGAAACTTGCTGCTTCAATGAATTTGTCCATATTTAATTCAATATTATGAAACCAATATTTCCATTTACGTTTTTTATAACCCACAATAATTTGCTTGCATATGTTCTTGTTATTGTATCATACTTACTTGCATCTTCATGATAATTATGGAAGTAAAGTAAATGCAACAAATTAGGCATACATCCTTTGCGCATTTTTGTAATCTACTAATGTATTGAACTTTGATTGAAGGTCTCCATCAATATCTCGAGCCAAGTCAAGGTCCAAGTCAAGGTCACCAGTTAGCTATCGACACAGGCGAAGGTCTCATTCTTACTCACCTCCATCTCGCCGCCGTATAGATCGTAGGTCTAGGTCACCGGTCAGGTATCATCATCATTCAAGATATGAGAGTGAACGGCGGTCATATAGAGATATTAGGGGTGATAGTAATAGATCTAGAAGACGGGATAGGTCACCCGATCACCATTCATCTCTTTCAAGGAGAAGTAGGAGTGTCAGCCCTCGATTGAGAAAATACCGTAGGCCTGATTCAAGCTCACCAAAACCTCGGAAAGAAAATTCACCACATAGATCAGGGAAATCATTGCATGGATCTTCAAGATCACCTAGGCGTCATAGTGAAAGTAGGTTATCACCTCGAAATGGTAGTGATAAGAAACGCTCTAGGTCCAAATCAGTGGAGCACTTAAATGAAACTGAGAATGAGAAGTCAAAGCAACATGAGAGAGGGCGATCCAGGTCATTATCTAAGGAGAGAAAATATCAAAGAGGCATGGATTCCCTGAATTTGGATGAAGATGAACCAAGCCATAGGAGGCGGTCCAGGGCAAAAGCTGTGGAAGTTAAACAACAGTCACATGAGAAAGTTGCTAAATCCGAGGGTGAAAGAGTTAAACATAGTGATAGAAAGAGGTCTAGATCAAAATCTGTGGAAAGAAGACAACATTCGAGGGAGAAAGGAGATGGAGGCCGAGACAGAAAGTCTAAACATCGAGATAGGAGAAGGTCCAGGTCTTTATCTATTGACCGTAAGCATCATGGGGAAGGTAGGTCATCCCGAAGGAATGGAGAGGACAGGAAATCAAAGCACAGGAGGCTATCCAGATCAGTATCTCCTGGGAGCAAGCACAGCTCTGATAATAGGAAAGATGAGACTATTAGTGAAAGGTCAAAACATAGTAGCAGGCGACGATCAGTGTCAACTGAGGATGAGCAATGCAGATCTTCAAGAGATATAGTGGATAGTAAATATAAAAAGAGAAGAAAGTCTAGATCAAAATCTGTGGAGCGAACATATCACCTAAAGGACGAGAAAGTTGTAAAAAATGATGAGAATTTGATGCATTCTGACCGCAGATATGGCAAGTCTAAAGATGCCTTCAAAGAACAAGGTACTTTTGTTAAATATTCAACTGATACTGGCAAGGAGGATGTACTTCAAAACTTGAGGGTTATGATTTGAGGGGACCAATGGAAAATATTGATGTGGTTAATAACCAAAGTATCAGGAACAAATCTGTCTCAGATGTCAAGTGTCTAAATTAGTTTCATTAATAAAAACTGAATATCCAGAGCTTTAATTGATTGGACATAACAACTTATGTGGGAAGAAAACATCTCATCTGTTGTTCTTTCATTCAGCATTCACTTGTTTTGCATCTTTGTATTTTTGCAGGATTGGAAGAAGAGAATGAATCTCAAATAGTCAGCTCAGATGAATAAGCTTGGCAGCATTGGCATGAGCAAGGAGTTAAATGAAGTTTCTCAACTAAAGATGAATGAGATTATTGTTTCACATCTGGCGGATCAGAGTTGTGGCCCTAGCAGCCTGAATTTGAGAATCTCATTCTACTCTTAGAAGTTCATTGAGATCCATGAATTTAAAGCTGTGCACTATCTGACATGAACTTAAGATCTCTCAATGTTTCTTTGGTGCATGGATTTTTCTGTCAGTTCTTTGCTTCTCATGAGCATGAACGGCATTTTTTTTTCCCCCTTTTTCCTTTCCTTAAAACTTTGCAGGTCTACTTGTAGCAGATTGGAACTATTCTAAGGAATGTCATGAAATAGATATGGGTTAAATGTTTCAAGAGGTGTTCTGCTGTTATCTGCATCAATTCAGTCTTTGTAGCAAGCTTCCAAAACTGCTAGATGTATGTTGCACCATTCCTTTGTTGTTATAATCATGAACTTTGTGATGGCAGCTTTACTGAATTATTGTTTGAGGTGCTTTTTTAATTCTTTTTCTTTGGATATGAATTTATACTTGAAACCATACATTTCCACAAGAAAACGGTTCGATGTCACATATAGAGGGATGTGTATATAATCAATTTTATGTATGTGAAGTCTAAATGCTTGGTTGAGATCATATGCAATGTTAGAAAGTAATAAAGGTTATGTTGATTTTTCTATATATCACCCGTATTATTTAAGTCATCCTTGCCCTTTTTTTTCTGTTTACTTTGTCAATGCTTTCATCCTTGTTTAACGTGACAGCTTCTGGGATATGTGGTAGCATGTTTATAGGTCCATGTTTATTTGGGTCAGTCATATCCCAAATTCATGCAGATTGTACTGGTGTTTCCAATGGAGCTACTTGAAATCAGTTTTGGCAGTGTTAATAGTTTTCTTATAGAATGAAAGGTGTGCAGTCATTGCAATGGGATGTGCGTTGGGCTTTCTACTTAGAATCATTTAAGGCCTGTTGATAAATGAAGTGGATTCAATACCTTTTGACACTTCTTATTTTAACTTGTGCAAATGTATAACAAAACTTCATCCTTACTCTAGCCATCTTTCTCCTTTTTCTTTTTTTTTTCTTTTCCTTCTGTCTTTTCCTTCTTTCTTCCTTCCCAAGGTGTTATCTTTGATTATTGAAGATACTTCTGTGGTCAAGTGAAACAAGAGGTTGCTTGGATGCATTTTTTGAAGTTGCACGGTGTTCAATTTAGCAGATTGCCTGACTCACTTTGAAGTATTGAGGAGTGCAAGTATTTGGATTTCAACAGGTAATATTTTCTTTAATTGTCCAAGTTCTGCATGATTCTTCTAATGCCTTTCATACAGACATATCTTTGAAAACGATGGTTCTTTTGGTGATTTGATTTTTTTTAAGTCAACGGAACAATTTCTGCCTAGAGTCATTTTAGATGTCCAAGTTCCATTGCATGCTATGTTAAACTTTTGTTTCTAATACTGTTACCCTATATTTCTTGATACTCTTAGACATTCCTGGGTTTAAGGCCTTTTCTTCAGAGACGGTAACAGGCTATTGTAATTTATGTCTGCACGTTGTAATTGAAAATAGTTGGATTACGGTAACAGTTTGCTTGAATTTGACTTTTGTGCTGCATGTCCATTTACGGTAACAGTTTGCTTGAATTTGACTTTTGTGCTGCATGTCCAATTAAATGAGAGATGGGTGTGGAGAAGTTGAGATATAAAGGGGAACACCAATAAATGAGGGGCTATTTTGTATGAAATTAAGGTGCAATTACATATGAAAAGACTATCTAGGTGACGGGGAACAAGGAAAAGGGGAAGGATCTTTCAGGGGTTGATGTTAGGGAGAAAAAGTAAGTGCTGATGCTGATCTGTTAGGTTTGGCAGTGTCTAATCAGTATTCTGTGGAATTTCATGCCCAATAGTCAATGGTTAGCAAACGGGAGTTGATGAAGTACGAAATGTTTTGAAGCATCTTGTAATGACTGGAATGTCGCTTACGATAAGCAGATGCTCCTAACTTGGGTATTAACATTTACATATTATGAGTGGATGGGAGTCAGGGAGGGAGGGAGAGGCTGTTGATGGCAAAATTAGTGGTCTTGCCACCATGTAAAAAGCACCATTGGAGCTTCTTGTAAGAATCAACAAGAGCAACCGTAGAGAACCTTGTACATGACAACGGTCTAACCTTGTTTCAGATACCCTAACTAGTGAGTGAAACTTTTTCCCTTTTCTTTTGGAGTACTTAAAACCTATTCGTGTTCTTCTCTTTTTGGTTTAATGTTTTCTTGGTAGGATGGCCATGATATATGATGGCTGGGGAGTGAGCCTGTGGAGCTTGGGGATGTACTACAAAATACTGGCTTGAGAGTTCCATTTCTCCTTTTTTTTTTCCCTTCTCTCTCTCGTGTGTTTTCCCCCCCTTTTTTTCGAGTTTCATGTTTATTCATATTTCTTTGTTCCTTTTAGTACTTATTCTCCTAATTCCAGTTGGAGTTGGCAATTCAAGAATCTAGCTTCTCAAAGAACTAAGTTTGTTCGTGGATTGAGTTTTATATATAGTTCTTTGAGAAGACAGATCCTTGAATTACGACATGTTTATACATATATGATTTAGCGCATATTGACGATGTTTGTTTAATCAAGTTATTTTTGTAAATTCTTAGGATTTTATTTTGTGGCGGCATTGCACTACGCCGAATCAATTTTTTTTAATAGAAAATACTCAGTTTGGAATCGAGGGGACATTGCTATTTTAAATTGGGTTTATTTTAATAGAAAATTAAAAGATGGGATGAGAAATGGAGTCCGAGACAAAAACCGAAGGCGATTAAATGTTATTATTCGCTTCAACTCCATTAAGGCAAATTTGAGCCGGAGTCAAGGATCAAAGTCATTACTCTTTGTCACAGGGCATGAAGAGGATGGTATCGGATTTGCAATAATAAACATGTTCTCTTCTCCTTCCTTTTGTGAGTTGTGACGCTAAAAGTTATGAAACGATTTACCATATTTTCTCAAATCTTTAAGCGCTTAGCATGAGTCATTTGAATCGTGCTTATACATATATGTATGTATATGAAAGCTGAACTATTTAATATGTATAGGGTCGTTTTGAATTATAGTTGATATATAAGTTTTGCCCGGAAGATTCGGTAATTTATTTAGATCCTTTTTCTTTTCCGGTACTACCCAAAGAGTACAACAGAGCAAACCATCCCATGGTAACTGATAAAGCGTGGTTAGCAAGCCAATCTAAGGATGTGATTTAATTATAGAGTTCAATAATTATACTGTATCAAACTCAGTTAATTACAAATTATCTGAAATATCTTTACTCCTGAGTTAAAATGTTATATAGTGAATAACCTATTAGTATTGCAGTAATGAACAAATTCATAATTACCCCCTACACGAGCCACCCTCTCTACTATTTCCCGCCATTTGTTAATCACTCCATCTCTCTTTCTCATCGATAATTAGACGAAACCGTTAATGCATCCTTTACGATGTCACATCCTCAAAGCCTGCCCTCACTTCACCTCAGGCCTTACCCTTTGCATTGCTTAACAGAAAAATTAAAGATCAGTTTATTTCTATTTCTATTTCTATTTTCAGTTTATATTTAATTTTGGATTTTTAATTTTAAAAAACAATTTAATTTTTGTTTCTATTTTTAATCTAATTAAAATTATGAATAATTTAATATGATATATCTAATTAACTAAAATTAATTATTAACATGAATAATTTAATTTTACTTATTAATTTTATTTAATTTTTGTAATAAATAAATTTAAAATTATAATTATTAATAAATGTAATTAGATTTAAAATATCTTTAAAATATATTAATTTCAAATAAAATAATTATGTATTTAAAAGAAAAATTGATTTTAAATTATTTATCTTAATAAAAATAAAATATTTTTATAAATAATTCATTAATAAATATTATATAAGAGGTTAAAATAATTTTATTTAATTAAAAAATTATCTTTAAATTTTATTTACCATGTAATAATATAATTATATTAATATTAATAATTAAATAGAATTTTGTTTTTATTTAGAAGATAACTAAATATAAAAATAACAATAGAATCAAACTGCTTAAAATGTTCCATAGAAACAGTTGAATTACGACAATGCCCAACCACCCGGCTTATTCTACGAATAAAAAGAAATAGATTACACCATCTCCTACCTCACTTCACTTTCATTTTCTCCTTCATTGCACTTTTTCTACTGTTTTTCCTTGATTGTTTCTTCTCTCAAGTCCCTGTGCTTAGTGATTTCTGTAAGTATTCCCAATCGTTCGCCCTTCTTTCGTTTTTTTTCAAAACAAATTCTTGGCTGTTTTTTCGACTGTTTCACATGAAGTTTCTACTGTTTCGTTGTAACTTAGCCCCGCTGTGAGTGGCCCTCTCAACACGGAGTCTCTACTTATTTGTTTCTTCATTGTACGCTGGCACTGTCCTCCAGTACAGAACAGATAGAGGTGAGTTTTTATCCTTTTTAAACGTGTTTTCTAGTTGTAGAAGTGTTTTGTGCTAGCGGAACCCTAAATTTGGATTTAATTAGATGTCCTTTTATTTTATTTTTTATCAATTTTAATTTTTTATTTTTAATTTCAAGCTAGCGGTGAAGTTTTCAATCTTTTTTTTTTTTTTTTGCATTTCGTAGTGATCCATTTTAAGCCCTAACGTTCAAATGTTAACGTAAAAAATTGCATAAATAGATTGGAGTTTTTAGTTCTGCTTGTTGGTAAAGTTTCTTGTTACGATTGATCGAGCTGTGTTTTTGCACGTCTTTACCGACGTTGATGGTTTTGGTAGTCTTAGTAAAATTCTAAACCCTAATTGTGCTTTGTCTTCACTTACCCTTGCTGAAAAAATGAATTTACATCTTCCCTTGTTCCGTTACATGTCACCTCTCTCCAGAATTTGTTAGGAGTTGGTCAACTGATGTCTCAAGCATTGGACAGGGTACCTATTGTATTATAATGAAAACCTGTTGTGTTGATGCCTGGAAACATAATTTCATAAAGCAGATGTGTTGGTCATAGATCCTGATTATATTTTACTGTTACAGACAGTTTTCAGTTTCAATGATTGATCAGAGAAGTGGAAGTAGACAGCCTCTTCATGCAGCAAAGAATGCTTATAGTATTGATGTGGAGAAGTTTGAAACACGATTGAAGGCCCTCTATTCTCATTGGAAGGAAAACAAGGCTGACCTGTGGGGATCTGCTGATGTCGTTGCAATAGCAACACCACCTCCATCAGAGGATTTGCGATACCTTAAATCATCAGCTCTGAATATTTGGTTTTTTGGATATGAATTCCCTGAGACGATAATGGTTTTTATGAAGAAGCAGATACATATTTTGGGTAGCCAGAAGAAGATCTCTGTCCTAGAAGTTGTGAAGAAACATGCTAATAAAGCCGTGGGAGTGGATGTCCTTATGCATGTGAAGGCAAAGGGTGATGATGGAGGTGCTTTAATGGAAGCCATATTTCAAGCCATCCATGCTCAGGCAAAAGCTGATGGGCAGGACTCCCCTATTGTTGGACACATGGCCAGAGAGGCTCCTGAAGGGAATCTTTTGAAGTCTTGGGAAGAGAAATTAAAGGGTTCAGGTTTCCAGCTTTCTGATGCTACCAATGGGTTGTCTGACCTTTTTGCTTTTAAGGATGCTGATGAGCTCATCAATGTGAAGAAAGCTGCATATTTGAACTTCAGTGTGATGAACAATGTTGTCGTTCCAAAGCTTGAGAATGTTATTGATGAGGAGGAAAAGGTCACCCATACTTCGTTGATGGAAGAGGTAGAGAAAGCCATCGTGGAACCTGCTAGAGCTAACGCAAAGTTGAAGGCAGATGCTGTTGATATATGTTACCCCCCAATTTTCCAGAGTGGAGGGGAGTTTGATCTGAGACCTAATGCTACTAGCAATGATGAATACCTCTACTATGATTCTGCCAGTGTGATTGTATGCTCAGTTGGATCACGATATAACAGTTACTGCTCAAATCTTGCTAGGACATACTTGATCGATGCCAATCCCTTGCAGACTAAGACTTATGAAGTTCTTCTTAGGGCACATGATGCAGCAATTAGTGCACTGAAGCCTGGCAATAAAGTGAATACAGCATATCAAGCAGCCCTTTCAGTTGTTGAGAAAGAGGCTCCTCAGTTAGTTCCAAATTTGACAAAATCTGCTGGCACGGGCATTGGTCTGGAGTTTCGTGAATCTGGTCTGAACATCAATGCTAAGAATGATCGCATAGTGAAACCAGCTATGGTTTTCAACGTGTCACTTGGGTTCCAGAATTTGCAAAATAACACCAAGGACCCAAAGATCCAAAATTTTTCTCTGTTGCTTGCAGATACAGTTATTGTAGGTGAACAAAGTCCAGAGGTTGTGACTTCAAAGAGCTCTAAAGCTATGAAGGATGTGGCTTACACATTCAATGAGGATGATGAGGAAGAAGAAAAAGCTAAGATTAAAACTGACACAAATGGTGCAGAGAACTTCATGTCTAAGACTACATTGAGATCTGACAATGGTGAGATCTCAAAGGAGGAACTTCGGAGGCAGCACCAGGCAGAACTTGCCCGTCAAAAGAATGAAGAGACTGCTCGGCGTCTTGCTGGTGGAGGAAGTGCAATTGGAGACAATCGTGCTGCTGCAAGGACTTCCAATGATTTGTTTGCCTACAAAAATGTGAATGATATCCCTCAAGCAAGAGACCTGATGATTAAGATTGACCAGAAGAATGAGGCTGTGCTTTTACCCATATACGGGAGTATGGTGCCTTTCCATGTTTCTACAATAAGGACTGTTTCTAGTCAGCAAGATACCAACCGAAGTTGTTATATTCGGATAATGTTTAATGTCCCTGGGACCCCCTTTAATCCACATGACTCAAATTCATTGAAGTTTCAAGGTGCTATTTACCTTAAGGAAGTCTCTTTCCGGTCCAAGGACCCAAGGCACATAAGTGAGGTGGTCCAGCTGATTAAGACACTCAGGCGGCATGTTATGGCCAGGGAATCTGAGAGGGCTGAGAGGGCAACCTTGGTTACTCAGGAGAAACTTCAGCTTGCTGGAAACAGGTTCAAGCCAATAAGGTTGGCAGACCTCTGGATCCGTCCGGTTTTTGGTGGCCGTGGAAGGAAGTTGTCTGGCACTCTTGAAGCTCATGTGAATGGGCTCAGATACTCTACAATTAGAGCTGAAGAGCGCGTGGATATTATGTTTGCTAACATTAAACATGCATTTTTCCAACCTGCAGAGAAGGAGATGATCACTCTCCTCCACTTCCATCTTCACAACCATATCATGGTTGGAAACAAGAAGACCAAGGATGTGCAATTTTATGTTGAGGTGATGGATGTGGTTCAAACTTTGGGGGGTGGAAAGAGGTCTGCCTATGATCCTGATGAGATTGAGGAAGAACAGAGAGAGAGGGATCGGAAGAATAAGATCAATATGGATTTTCAAAACTTCGTGAATCGATTGAATGATCTTTGGAGCCAGCCCCAATTTAGGAGCATGGACCTTGAGTTTGATCAGCCTTTGAGAGAGCTTGGCTTCCATGGTGTGCCTTTCAAGGCATCATCTTTCATTGTTCCTACTTCAAGCTGCTTGGTTGAGCTTGTTGAGACTCCATTCCTTGTTGTCACCCTGAGTGAGATTGAGATTGTAAATCTGGAAAGAGTTGGGCTTGGGCAGAAAAACTTTGATATGACAATTGTGTTTAAGGATTTCAAACGAGATGTACTAAGGATCGATTCTATCCCATCAACAGCACTTGATCGCATCGAGGAATGGCTGGACACAACAGATATCAAGTATTACGAAAGCAGGTTGAATCTGAACTGGCGGCAGATATTGAAAACAATTACGGTTGACCCGCAAAGCTTCATTGATGATGGGGGATGGGAATTTTTGAACATGGAAGCTAGCGATTCGGAATATGATAATACAGAGGAGTCAGACCAGGGTTATGAACCATCGGATGCGGAGCCTGAGTCAGACTCCGTAGATGATGACAACGATAGTGAATCACTGGTGGAGTCTGAAGATGACGAGGAGGAGGAGGATTCGGGGGAGGATTCAGAAGAAGAAAAGGGCAAGACATGGGAGGAGTTGGAAAGGGAAGCAAGCAATGCAGACAGGGAGAAAGGTCACGAGTCAGATAGTGAGGAGGACAGGAATAGAAGAAAGATGAAGGCTTTCGGGAAGTCTCGAGCTCCTCCTCACAGCAGGATGCCCAAGCGTGCCAAGTTCAGATAAATTCTGATACGAGTGTATATTTTCCTTTGTACTCATTTCCCTGCTTTTGGTGTTGATCTCTCTAAACAAGTAGCAGCAGCTGCTGGCTGCTGCCTGCTGCCTTGGAGAATAGTAGGATGCAGATGTTCTAACCTGGCATTGGATTGGAACTCATCTGGCGAGAGGTAGTTTTAGAAGTAAAGCTGTATTAAAGAAAGTTGGTAGGACTAGGAGCCACGAAGCAATACTATGTACTTGTAAATTAGTCATATTACGTTAGCGTAAATGTTGTTGTAAAGCTGTATTAAAGAACGTTGGAAGGACTTAGGAGCCTCGGAGCGTTACTATGTGCTTGTAAATTAGTCACATTACACTAGCGTAAATGTTGTTGTCAGGATTGTATTATTATTCACGCATGACCGTATCCTCTTGCATGGGATTCTCATTCCCGATCTTTAACTCGGGTTATGCATCGGCAGAAAGATCACGTGATGACATGTGGCTTTCAGATTGCATGAGATAAGATGAGAAGGCAATACTTGTTCCCGCATAGCTCAACTGGTTATCAGAAAAGAAAGTGAGTGCAAGGTTTCAAGTTCGAATCTCGGCAGCGGCAGTGTGGAAGTTCATCCAATGTGATGACTCATTGTACGCACCGAGAAAAAAGACTGCCTTTCTGATAACCTAAGTGAGATTAAACCGTGATTTATTACCCTCACAACTTTGTCGGGTCAGGGTGTGGGGCACCTAGGGTGGGCGATTCCACCTTATGAGTGCAAGAAGGCAATACTTGCAAACTTTAACTTGCTGTATAAAGAAATGTATTAACTTGATGATTAGTTATTTTATTATCCCATCACATTGGACGGTGAAAATCTCCTCTCTCCCAGCTGTTACTAATATTAAAATTGTATTGTTACCAGAAAATGGAGTCTTCGTTCTTCAAAGAAGCACGGCAACTTACCTTATTGCATTATGATTATTCATGGCTTGTATGTAAGGAAAACTTACCATCTAATTAGTCATTTATAACAGATGACCCCAGCCCATCGAGTCAGTGCTAATCTGTCAGATCTTGTTCGCTTTTGTGAACTTTAGGGAAGCAGTGTGATCCAAAAATGAGCGGCAATTCTTTATGTTAAAGCCTTTATCCTTTTTTTTGGAAAATCAAAAATTTTTGTCACGAAAAATTGTAAAGAATGAGACATTACATAGGGTTAATATAAAATTTCTCTAACTCAAATAAACAATCAAAGAATAAATAGAACTCATCACTTTAAGTGACAAATTGTTAAGGTTGATGCTCTGGAGGAATTCCAGAGGACACCATCTGACTGCATCACATATGCTCGTCTGGAAGCTTAAAGAGATATGGGTAATTAGGAGCATTAGAGGGGCCTAAATGATTAATTTCTATAGGTAGGTTTCAAACCCCTTCATCAATCACGATGTACACTTTAGATTGCTCAGGGAAATCCAGTAAACAGATCCTAGCTAGTTGATTTTGTATTAAGGGACAGCCCAGTTATCAAACCAAAGGCTAGCTAGCTTTCCGTTGCCAAATTTTTTTTTGGTAATTCAGAAAAAAAAATAAATGAAAATAAAGATATGTATAAAAGAGTTTACGCACGAGTGTCATAGAGGACACAACCTGCTATTACATAGCATCTAGCCACAGTTCAATCTAAGATAAAAACACTCAGGAAAATCTGCAACTATGGATGGAGTATTCCTACATCCACTCAACAACAGAACGCATATACTCAACCAGAGTCATATCGAAGAAGCACTAATCCAAATGGGAAACCTAAGCTAACTATTTCTCAATCACAGTAGAAACAATCCCAATGAACTACTGAAGTCAAATCTGCATTTGAACATCCCTTACCCAATTGGCCTTCCATCGGTTGAAGCGACGGAAGCAAAAGTTGATTGTTTGTCCACGAAGAATGGCTGCCACTATGAAGTGACAGTGCTGAACCACCGAATTAGGCATGTCAAGATCCTCAATAATGGATGGCCAATTTAGGAAGTTAGATAGCCAACTAACTCCTGTCCGATCATCCGATGAGGAACTCACTTGCTGTTTACCTAGAATAGTCTGAGCTATCCACCTGCAAAAGTTAGTGAAGAAACAAACAATATAATTACCTCCTCTCTGTGTATAAGTTGAGAAGTTCTCTAACTTGGGAGATTACTCCGAGATACACTCTTTCCATATCCATGGCTTCATTCTTGAAAGTTCTAACATTATGTTCAGTCCAGATATTGTAAACAGTAGTGGAAAACAGTAGAGGGAAGTGAATTATGGCCGAGATCATGGTACAGGAAGCAGTTCTAAACCAGGAAAGGATATCTGAAAGGTTAGGCTGATTAAGGATGGGCAAATTGAAATGGGTGAGGTAATGGTCCCAAATTGTTTTAGAGAATGTACATTCAAAGAATAAGTGGTCTATGGATTCTTTAGCTGAGATGCACAGAGAATAGTGATTAGGTGTATATAGGTAGGACAGTTTGTCTCTTGTTTGCAACTTTTGCTGGAAGGCAAGCCATAAGGTGAAGGAGCATCGAGGTTTACTGTACTTGGACCATCCCAGCTTATGCCAAAGAACATCCAGTAAGAGAGGTCGTAAGAATTGATAAGCTGAAACATTGGTATACCTTTTGGTGGGGCTAGCTAACTATTCCAGGCAATCGGGTAAGAAGCTATTTGGGAAATACCCTGGTGGATCAAGGTTCCTTATGAGGTCCATGGATACCTCACTCAATCTCCAAGTATCATTAAGTATGACTTTAGAAACTCATGTTGTGAGTGGAAGCTCCGAGCCATTAATCGCTCTCGGTGTAGACAAGGTCCTTAGAATTTTTCGCGGGTGCCAAGGATCCTGCCAGAAAAGTGTAGATATACCATTTCCAATCCTAAATCTGAATTGATGCCACAACTTGTCCCTCACTGACAAAATCTTTCTCCAACTCCAAAAATTATTATAAGTAGGTTGAGCACTCCAAAAAATTTTCCTTCGCTGTATGATTGTATCTACCCACTTAACCCATAGAGCTTCCCTATCTTCAAACAAATTCCAAATTCGCTTTCCTAACAATACGTGATTCCATGTAGTCAAATGTTTAACTCCTAAGCCCCCTCCCTTTTAGGTCTACAGATGTCACTCCACTTAACCTTAGCCTGAGTATTAGAAACTGCCTTTCCTGCCCATAAAAAAGTTTGAACCTTGGCCTCTATGTCCTTTAGGATGGAAGAGGGAAGAATAAAATGTGTAGACTAGTAGACATGAAAGGATGATAGAACAGAAATAACCAATTGAAGTCTACCCATATAAAAAAGACTCTTATGAGTCCATCGATTGATCCTATTGTCAATTCTATCTATGAGAGAAGCACAATCCCTCCTAGTTAGATGACCTGTAATGAGAGGAACCCCTAAATATCGAAAAGGGAAAGATCCTTGCTGAAGACCAGAAACAAGTTTCATCCTACGGCTCAGACAGCTAACATTCGAGGATAAGAAAAACTGACTTTTAGAAGTATTCATGTCCATGCCAGAAAACATTGAGAATGTACACAAGGAATCAAGTAAAAGCTGAGCTGAAAACAAGTCCGCATGACAAAATATTAAGAGATAGTCTGCAAATAGAAGATGATGGATTTTAAGACCTTGACATCTCCAATGGTATTTGAACAGAGGAGTATTTTCTGTATTTACACTCAAATTCTTAGAGAAAACTTCCATACAGATAATGAAGAGGAAAGGCGATAACGGGTCACCCTATCTTAATCTTGATTTTCCTTTGAAAAATTTTGTGGGTGACCCATTAACCAAAATGGAATAAGAAGGGGTGGTGATACATTCTTTGACCCACTCAATGAACCTTATCGAAAGGCCTACAGCTTCGAGAGTGTTGAGAAGACAATCCCAATGGATAGAGTCATAGGCTTTTTGGAGATCCACTTTGAAAGTACACCTCTTATGATTATTGGAAATATGATAGTTCTTAAAGATCTCTTGTGCTAAAAGTACGTTGTCCCCTATTCGGCGATTCTTGATAAAGGCACTCTAATGTGGGCTAACTATGAGAGGGAGAATTTTATTAAGCCTGTTTGCTAAAATTTTAGCAATAACTTTATAAAGCTTGTTGCAACAAGAGATAGGCCTAAAGTCTAGGACGGTGGAGGGTTGAGCTGCTTTGGGGATAAGGGATATAAATGTGGAATTGAGCTCTTTGAGGAGTTTACCATGGAGGCCAAAATTTTGAATAGCTCTAGTAACTTCTTCCCCTATGATAGGCCAGGCCTGCTTATAGAAGTACCCATTGAAGTCGTCTGGACTAGGGGCCTTATTGGGATTAATAGAGTGAAAAGCCTCTCGAAATTCTTGAGGCGAAACTTCAGCAATAACAACATTAGAAAGAATGTCAGCTAGGGGATTGGGAAAAAGATGAGCTACAAACTCCTTGGAGGGGTGAAGATTCTTAACAGCTCCAATAGAGCTTTAAAGTAATCTAGGAATTGAGCCTAAATTTCGGGAAACCCCATAACCCTAGTGCCATTTCCCAGATTAAAAGAATGTATGGAATTTCTGTTTCTATTGGCAAAGAGAGAATTATGAAAGAATTTAGTATTCCTATCTCCTTCTCTAAGCCATTTGATCCTAGAGGACTGTGATTCCTGATCCTCGAGAGATCTATACAGCTCTCTAATGGCCTTTGTCTCCCTAGCTATCAGAAGGGGAGATCTAGGTGATAACTTCAGTTGGTCCTGAATGAGATTAAGATTGGCATGACTATTCTCGACTCTAGCATTAATATCCCCAATCTGACCACAGTTCATAAGTTTGAGAGCTTGCTTAACTATCTTCAACTTAGACACTACCCTATACAAAGGAGTACCTGTAACAGGGGAGGCCCAAGCTTCCTCAACAATCCGCAAGAAATTGGGTTGAGCAGCTAGGAAGTTAAAGAATCTAAAATGGGAAGTTCGCTTCTACTAGATCTCAATCGACTTAACCACCAAAGGAGAATGATATGATATATGAGGGTTAAGGATAACACAATGAGATATAGGGAACCGAATGCTTCAAGCAGAGTTAATAAGATTCCTATCTAACTTTCGAGCTGTGAAGGAATCCCCTAATTGTTTATTAGACCATGTAAACATAGGACCATTGGAATTTAAGTTTAATAACTTTTTATCCCCTACAAATTGTCTAAAATCACTTTGACTACACATGATAGAGGCACTAGGAGGGTCAGCTTCCTGAGGATAGATAATAGCATTGAAATCCCCTGCAAGCATCCACTGGTATTGACCAACAGACGAGGAAATGTTGGAAAGTTCATGCCAAAGAAGCTTCCTATGGTAAGGATTATTGGCTCCATAAACGTAAGAAACTAGGAAGGCATCAGTACAATGTCTAGGGTGTAATTTCACATGGATAAACTGATCAGAATAGCTAAGGATAGTACACAAAAGGTTTTCAGGATTCCAAGCAATCACAATCCTAGCATTAGACGATTTAGCTAAGTTGCTAAAGCTGTTCCATCTAGGAAACAAGGAATTGCAGACTTTATTGAAATAGTCAGGAGACCTAATCCTAGATTCAACTAAATAAACAAAAGAAGCAGAGTGTTTTTAAAGCCAAGCATGAACTGCATGTTGTTTATTGGGGTTATTAAGACCCCTCACATTCCAAAACACAAAATCCATAACCATTAACTAGTAAAACCGCAACCTACTACTTCTATTTCTTCCTAGCTTTTCTAGTCTTCCTAACTGAGAAGTCCCCCTCTACCCCTCCCACAGTTCCAGGACTAGAAGGTCTCAATTCAGAAATGGGAGATGGAGGTATACCTGCTTGATTTCCTACAAGGGCATTACATTCCCCACTGTTGCCACTGAGTTCTTCTGATGGATGGAGAAGTTGGTGACGTGTTGAAGAAAACCCTGCTAAGCTTGCCTCCTTATCAGCTTGCTCTATCTTATCCTCAGTGAGATCCTGCTGGAGTGGACCTTCCTCCTTGGATGATTCAATTGAGCTCTCCGGATTGGGAGCAACCTTTTGACTAGGTTTGGGAATTGCTACTGGTTGCTCAGGTGTCAAGTGTGGCCCAGGTAGGGTGGTCTGTCTTGACTCCTTACTTTTCTCCAGCTCTTGGTGGAGACCTGTTGCAAAAGTTCTCCCTGTAGGAGCCCAAACCTGCCTCTGTTCCCTCGCATTTGGCTGCCAATCATACTCTATAATGACTTCCCTAAAGAAGAGCTACCCATCCTCACAATACGTAGCCAATTGGAATACAGATGGCCATTTCTTTGACAGCTCCAGTTCCACACATAATTGAGCATAGTTGATCCTGGTCATTCATGCTGTTTGACTGTCCATTAGCAGTGGATGACCCACTGCACTGGCTATCCTGCCCAAGCCTTAGGTATTCCAGTATTCAACTGGGATGTTGTAGAATCATGCCCACACTGGAGCCTTATAAATCTCTTCCAATTTACCACCATTTAAGCTCCACCGAAGTAGAAATAAAGGCTTCCCTTGAATGTGCCACAGTCCTCTTTCTACCACAAATTTCATACCTTATTCTGATTCAAAACGAAAAAGGAAGTTGTTGGAGTTGGTAATCAGAGTCTCCTGTAACCCGATTCTGCCCATGATCTTGCCAGAGATCACTGCACCACTGGGTAAGCTAGCCGCTTCCTAAGAAAGAACCTTATCAGCGCAGATCGAAACTTAGAAGCTCCCTTTTGCTCTAGCTCCAAGGGAGGAATTACGAAGACCTAGTCCTCCCTAACTTCTGAAGGGTAAAAGGCTAGCTCCTGTGCCTTAGAAGAAGCCGCACTACCTGCCTCCACAAAGACCTTCTAGGATCTGATAGGTGCAGAGTTAAGGGGGATCTGGTGTGGAGATGGGGGAGCAGCTTTAGTGGATAAAAGGTTGCCTTTGGTTGGTGAAGGAGAAGGGATTAAAGGGGGTTTCAATTTCTAGAGAGGACTAGGAGACGGGGATGGAGCAGATGTGTTAGGATCAGTGTTTTGATTAGGGATTTGGGTTTGAATGGGAGATTTCTAGGTAGGAATTTTGGGTACAAGAGGTGGTGATGGTAAAGGGGACGGGGGTGGGGGAACATGGGAGTGCTGAAGAAGACGAAGTCGAAGCCATAGAGTTGTTATTGCTACGTAGCGAAAGTAGTAGTATCATTTTCGTTGTCAAATTTGCAAGTAACATACTTCTCTATTTTACCCTTCAACTTTATCAATTGGTTTAGGAAGTAAGAATAGGAGGGCTTAGCATTCCAAAACCATATGCTATTTTCCTTTCAAAAAATAGTTGTTAATATATCTTAGCTAAAAGGAGTTTTTTTCCAGGAGAATTGATTACAACCTCGTTAATATTAGAATTTTGTTAGTAGTCCTCAAAAGAATGAATCCCCACACCACCTTTTTCCTTGGGCAAATGTACTTCAACCCATTTTACATTAGCTTGATTTATATGTCTAGTTTGACCCCTATTAGCATTTTCTTAAAATTCTTTCGACGTTTTTTGTAAGATTTTTAAAGGAGAAAATCTCTGAACTTGAATAAATATGTAGGTAGTTTATGACTAATTTAAGAAGTTGCACCCTACCAACTTAAGAGAGCTCTCTATTCACCCATAAGCTAATTATTTTCTAGATTTTCTCCACTAGAGGTATACATTGAGAGAAGTTTAATCTTCTTATAGATATGGGAAGACCTAAATAGAGCATAGGGGGAACTTCCGAGTCATACCAATTATTTCTCCAATGCAAGATTCCAAAGTGCTCGCTTTATTAGATACTTAGGTTAATCCTTAAACTAGAAAGAGCTTTAAATTGGAAAATAGAATCCATTAGAAGCTGGATAGATTCCAAGTGTGCTCCATAAAATAAAACCAAGTCATCAATAAAGCACAGGTTGGTTAAAAGAAGCTTTCTACATTTGAAGTGGAATTTAAACTTGAGAGCTTTCCCTATATTATAGTTAGTCAGTTGAACAAAGCCTCTATGGAAAGAATAAAAAGGCAGGGGATAAAGGGTCCACTTGCCTTATTCTCCTTTTCCCTTTAAATTTTTTTTAGGGAGTACCATTCACCATAACATTAAATGAGGTGGAAGATATATAAGCTTTGATCCAACTAATAAAAGTATCAGGGAAACCCAAGATACTCATATGGTGAAATAGGAAATCCCAACTAGCAAAATTAAAAAGCTTTGTGAAAATTCAATTTTATAAGGCAATTAGGTGAGAATTCTTCCTGGAATAGCCTTTTAATAGTTCCTGGACAATCAAGATGTTATCTCCAATATTTCTACCCTTTAGAAAGCACCCCCCTCGTTTTCACTAATTATAAAGTTGATTACTCTTTTAAACCTATTAGCTAAGATTTTAGCAATAGGCTTGAAATTACCAAATAGTGATGGGTTAGAGCATTTAGGAACTAGGCATAAGAAAATCTTATTTATTTCCTTGAGGAGGGATCCATAAGCAAAGAATTCTAATGCAACTTGCCTTACACAAAAACCAATCCCATTCCAACCTTTGTGGTAAAAACAATCATTTAATCCATCTGGCACAGATGCTTTGTTGCCATTAAGTTGAAAATTTGTTTAACAATTTCTCTGTCATCAATAGTCTTAATTAGTTCTAGGGAATCTATGTGTGAGATTATCTTCTTGATGAATAAGCTTAACGTATTGGAGGATAGAGATGCATCTAAACTAGTACCAACTGGGTTCTTAAACTAATTAGTAGCCTCACTTAGTAAGTCACTCTGCTTTGTTAGGATTCTTCCATCTTTAGTAAGAATAGAAGAGATTATTTTGTGATTTCTCCTTACAACTAGAGAGTTATGAAAAAAAAAACTTGATGCATTTGTCCACATTTTTAATCCAGTTAATCCTGGATCTTTATGGATTAGACAAAAGTGGTTCTTGACAGCTCTTAAGAAATTGTCCAAGTCATTTTCCTTCTTTTCTAACAACCTAAGGTCACTAGGATGAGTAACAATTGATGTTTGGGTAGTAGTTAAGACCTCCCTAGTTTTATCCATGGTTTCCTTTTTATTAAGGCCTACTCTAGCATTAAGTTTTTCCGGTTCCCCTTTGATTGCCTTCAATTTTTGTACACAAATGTATTGTCTAGTACTAATATCAGGAAGTTCTGATCCTTTTAAAATGGCTTCCTGAAACCCTTTAACCTCAACTAGATAGTTGTTAAACCTGAATGGAGCATGCCTAGTAATATTCTTTAGAAGGCCTTCTATTTTGATAGGGGTGTGATGATACTAAGAGAATCCATAAAAAACAACCTTACTCTTAAGGAAAACATTTTTCCAATCATAGTTCACCAAAGCCCTATCTAATTTCTTCCTTATGAACTAGTTTAGAAGATTGTTTATTAGACTATGTAAATAGGTTACTCTCCCGTTTTAGGTCAATCACTACTATACTTTCAACATAGTTTTTGAAGTCATAAAAAAAGTTTCTTAAGCTAAAATTTCCTTCAACTTCGGTTTTGTACATAGTAGAATTAAAGTCTCCACATATCAACATGCTCTTGAGTATGTTACACTCATAATATTCAAGCTATTCCACAAAGAGGAACTTTGAAAAGTCAAGTTAAAGCCATAGATAATAGATGCGAAGAAGGATATATTATCATTGATATGGGATAGCTTCAGATGCATAACTTGATCGTTTGAGTCCAACAGTTCTAGCTTAACAAAACTAGTATTATAACGTACAATAATTCTTCCATATGCATGATGCTGATGGTTAGTAACAAATTCCAGTAATGGCCCAATCTTTTCAAATTATTTAGATTCTCTAGTCTAATCTCATACTAAAAAATACCCCAAATATAAGGCTTCTTCTTACAAACAAAATCCTTTAAAGTATTTAGCTTATTGGTGCAATTTAGCCCACTAACATTCCAGATGATTAATGATACTGAAATAGTTTACCTTTGGAGATTTTCTTCTTGCTCCTTTATGATTTCCTTATTGTATCTGTATGAAACTACTCCATATTAGCTAGGTTCACTTTATCTTTTTACATTGATTCTATACTAGCAAGTGTAAGGTATTCTAATGTAGTGTCTCCAACTTATATATATAGTTCCTTGGTTTGGTCTTTAGGGATTACATTAGCATTAGAAGTCCCAAAGGTTCCATCATCTACTGGAAAGATTTGTTTATAGGTAGAATCTGAATTGTTTGCAGAATTGTTAAAATCATTCTCCTCCAGTCCCATCAAGTCGATATAATATCCATTTTTAAACATCTTTCCAATAGGTTTCCACATCTTCTCTTAAGCTTTAATAAAGGGACTCCACTTGTATGAAACTTTAACATTATCCTCCAGTAGGTCTTCTCTCAGTCTCGTGATTAGAATTTAGTCATGAAGCTTATAAGAGATGTCCACTCCCATACACATTCTAGCATAACTAATTATTTTCCTCTTAGTTGTGTTCTCATTCATACATATTGGTTTCCCAAAAAAGCTAGCCAATAACCTAAACCCCTTAGTTGTCGAGTATTCTAGTGGGATGTTGTGAATGTTTATCTATAAAGGAACACTACTAACTTTAACATTTTCCATCTTGGTTCTAGATTGCCAAACTTGGAAAAATAGGGGAATTTGAGCATATTTCATGGCCCTCTTTAACTATCTTTATTGCTGCAACCTTTGAGGAAATATTAAACAAAAGGAGATTACCCTCAGAAAGGAGAACTTCAAGGAGACTGCTTCCTTTCAAAGGTTCAAAACCCTTTTTTGGACAAGGGGGGAAAGCAGGTCTACGATCTATAAAGAAATCTACAAGTGTAGCCTCCTAACTCTAAGCTCCTTCCTTTAATATAGTAGGTTTGGTACCACAATACTCCTATCATTCAGCTCCTTGGGAAATAGTGTAAAGTGATATTAGAAAGGTCACCTATAACCTACTTCTAACTCTTGGACAAGGTAGCTGGAGGGGCTATTTAGGGGGTAGATAGGTGATTATCAAAAGGAAGGAAAGTGGGACGGATTTGGTTGTGAGATGGAGAAGGAATAAGATGATGAGTTGTGTTGGGGCATGTCGTAATGCTAGACAGTATTGGAAAGGGGGGAAATCATTTAGGTTTGTAGCCTGAATTGGTAGAAAAGTTGCTGGTTTAAGGGTGGAAAGCTAGAGAACTAGTGAATGTTAAGGGCATAGTTACTAAAAAGGGTAGTAAGACTCAGGCAAAAAAAATTACTTTGCAACGAACACAGTCCAAAGACCTTAACTTCACCTTAAGACCTCCGTTGCTTGTCGTAAGCAATAGCCATCCGCCACAAAGAACTGGAAGCCTCGCAAGTCTCGGACGGACTACAGAAGAGCTTGCGCCACTGGATTCCACCAGATCTGATCACGACGGTGTAGTGGCTAGGAAGCTTGTTTCGATCCTTCACAGCAGAGGGCGAGGGGGACTATCCCAGTAGGAAGGCGATGGCGCTGGACATTTTAAGGCTGCGTTAAAGAGCTCTATGGCAAGTCCTTTAGGGAACCCTAATTTGCAGGTCATAGAAGATAGAGCAATCAAGAAGGTTAAACGCCGAGACCCAGGTGCTGCCTCTCCTGGATACAGGGATTGTTTGATGGCTGGTGTTGTGTTAGAATTGACCATGGAAGATGTTATGGCAGCCAAGAAGATTATGGTGGGGGAGGGTGATGTTCTGATTGATAAAACGGGTAATATTCTTAAAGTTACTCTCTCCATGGCACTCACAAACAAGATTAATAGAAATCTAGACAATGCTGTGATTATTCGTCTTCTTGAGAGGGACATTGGCTATAAGTTGCTCTGTTCTAAGCTTAGTGCAATTTGGAACTTAGGTGAGGCTAAAACTCTTGATGTTGGTAGGAGTTTTTTTTTTCTGATCTAGTTCAATAACGAGGTGGATTACAATCATGCTATTTTAGGAGGTCCCTGGGTTATTATGGGTGGGTATCTACTCGTCCAGCCTTAGACTCCTAATTTTAGAGTGAAGAACCCTTATATAGGCAAGACTATAGTCTGGATTCGCCTTCCAGAACTCCCTTTGTAGTATTACCCTGAAGATATGATAAAAGCCATTTCAGCAGTGGTGGGTCCTGTTCTTAAAATTGATTTCAATACAAGTGATTTTGAAAGAGCAAGGTTCGTAAGGATGGCAGTCTCAATTGATCTTATGGAACCTCTTGTATCAAAGTTTGAGATTGATGGTGAAGTTCAATTAGTTAAATATGAAAATCTTCCTGAAGTTTGTTTCTCATGTGGTCGATATGGTCATTTCGATACTCATTGCTCTTTTAAGGAATTGCCAGATAATGAGAATAATTCTTCGGTGATGAACTCAAAGGCAGGGAAAGATGATTTCGGTCCGTGGGTGGTGGTTGAGAAGCGGAAGAGGAAACCGAGTAATCAGGGCAAAAATCATGGGTTAAAGGATCAAGATGAGAATCAAGGATCTAGATATTCAGTTTTAGCTGAAAAGGATGTCGAGATTCTAAGAGGTAATGAGGAATCTATTCAGGGCATTCCTAGCAACACTAAATCGGTGCATGATTCTTTACGAGAAGGGCATTTTATTCTCGCACGTGGGCAAAGGGGTTCATCTAATAGAGGCAGAAGTTTGGGTCGTAAATATGGAAGTAATAGGGACCCATCTTACTCCTATAACAAAGAAAATGTTGGACCATCCATTAAAGAGAGAATTACTAAGCCCACTTTAGGAGATTCCTTTGATTTGAAAAATAGGTATGCCTTGGAAAAAGACATTGTTAACTTCCCTTCTACTTTGAACAAGAAAAATCATTCTATTGTGGGAAAGGCTGACTCAACGTCGTCTAAAGCCAACGACGGAGCAACATGGGGCCCAGTGGTGCACTGGGCCCCCCAAGGTTTTAAAAAAAATTATTTTTAATATATATATATATATATATATGGAGTTATTTAAGGGTCAGTGGTGTATTGGACCCCCCAAAATTTAAAAAAATTAATATTCAGGCCCTCCTATATTAAATTTCTGGTTCCGTCACTGTCTAAAGCTATGGGATCCAAGACTGACGTTACCAAGGACGCTATTTCTATGTCTACCGATTTGGGCATTGTCCTTACTGATAATAATTTGGGTGAATAGCTTCTAAGAAGACCACTAGATGATTCCATGATTGTGGATGTTCCCATTTTGGAAGCAGATACTGGAACTCAAGCTAACAATAACTTGTCTTTAGACGAGGATATTGAGGAGTTTATACCTTGTGAGAATGATGATGTTGATCCTTATTTGCGGGATTAATGAGGTATCCTTTATGCCTTCTCTTCCTTTTAATGACTATTTTCTCTTGGAATTGTCAAGGGGCGAGTAAGCCCCAATTTTTGGAACTCTGAAGTGTTTCAATAAGAAATATAATCTTTATGTTGTTATTATTCTTGAGCCGAGAATCAGTGGACTTAAAGCTGATAGATGAATTAGTAGAATTGGTCTCCCTTTTTCTCATCGGGTTGAAGCAACGGGCTTTTCTGGGGGTATTTGGATTCTTTGGGATGATTTTTATGAAATTGAGATGGTGATCAGTAATCAACAATTTGTTCTCTTCTCGGTCTCTCAGAATAATAAGTTTCTATTTTTTCTATCTGCTGTTTATGGGCATCCAACTCCATCTTGTCGTGCTAAGTTATGGGAGCATCTTCTTCATCTCAATACTGCTATTTCCTTCCATTGGGTTCTGATTGGTGATTTCAACGCCATTCTTTATTCTCATGAGAAGAAAGGGGGGTCTCCTAATCGAACCGAGGTATGCCGACAGTTCTCTAATTAGTTTCAAGACACTAATATGATTGATTTGGGGTACAAAGGTTCTGATTACACTTGGCAAAGAGGTTGTATTTGAGAGAGACTGGATAGAGGTATTTGTAACTCTCACTGGAGATTGGCATTTTCGAAAGCTGTTGTGACCCATCTCCCTCGTATTCACTCTGATCATTGTCCCTTACTTTTGCAGACTTACAGTTTTTCTCCTGCTTTGGCAAACAAACCTTTCCGGTTTATTGCCGTTTGGTTAACTCATGCTGATTTTAGTGAATTTGTGAAGAATAGTTGGGAGTCCTATTCTCAGCTATCTTCTTCTCTCTCAAAATTGACCAATAAACTGAAAGTCTGGAATTCTGAAGTATTTGGGAATATTTTCAGAATTAAGAGCAAGTTGTTATATAGGATTGCTAATGTGGAACTTGCACTGGATACACGCCCATCGATTGATCTGATGAATACTTATAATCAACTCAAAACTGACATGGATATCATTCTTCACAGGGAGGAGCTCCTTTGGATGCAAAAGTCTCGTAACGATTGGATTAAATGGGGAGATCGCAACACTACCTTCTTTCACATGAAAATTGTTAAAAGGAGGAAGTGGAATCGGATTGAACTACTCAAGGATGAGGAGGGAAAATGGATGAGTAACTAGGAGGCTCTTCAGAATATTGCTTTGCAGTTCTTTAGTAGATTGTACAGAGATGATGTGGCACTCCAGCTGTCTTATCCTATCAGAGGGAGTTTCCCTGTTTACGATCATAATACTGTGGAATTTCTTAACAAACCTATTGGTGATGAGGATATTAGAAGAGCTCTGTTCGATATGAAACCTTGGAAAGCACCAGGTATTGATGGGTATCAAGTAGGTTTTTATTAGTCCTAATGGCATATTATAGGCAGGGATGTTTGCAATGAAGTCAAAAATATTTTTGCTGGAGGAGATACTAATTTTAATATTAATAAGACCTTGTTATGTCTTATTCCTAAAGTGGAGGTTCCCAAACAAATTGATCAGTTCAGGCCAATTGCTCTCTGCATAGTAATGTATAAATTAATCACTAAGACCATTGCTCATAAAATCAAGATGATTATGCCTCAAGTGATTGGGCCCGCTCAAACTAGCTTCGTTCCAGGAAGACACATTATTGATAATATTGTGGTTGCTCAGGAAGTTATTCACTCTATGAGAAACATGAGTACGAAAAGGGGTTGTATGGCAATAAAAGTTGATCTTGAAAAGGCGTATGATAGAATTCAATGGAAAATTTTACTTGATACCCTTCATGAGGTAGGAATACCCCAGGCCCTCATCAATACTATCATGAAGTGTGTTTTTGGTAGCTCTATGCAACTTTTATGGAATGGTAGCATCACGGATCACATTCTGCCGACTCGAGGTCTGCACCAAGGGTGTCCCCTGTCTCCTTACCTCTTTGTGTTATGCCTGGAAAGACTATCCCATGACATTTGTAAATCTGTTGATGAAGGGAATTGGAAACCTATCAAGCTTAGCAGAGATGGTCCTTTGCTTACTCATCTTTTCTTTGCGGATGACCTTATCCTTTTTGCTAAAGCTGATAATTCTCAAGTTGATATTGTTAAAGGGGTCCTCCAAGACTTCTGTGCTTGTTCAGGTCAACGAGTCAATTCTTAGAAAACTCGGGTCTTTTTTTCAAAAAATGTTCCTGCGTCTACAAGAAGATCCTTAAGGGCTACTCTGGAGTTTCATGAAACTAATGACTTGGGGAAATATCTAAGAGTCCCTCTCCTCCATTCTCAGGTCACTAAGAAGAGTTATGGGTATATCCTTGATAAAATGAAGGCAAAAATTTTGAGTTGGAATTCTAGTCATTTCTCCCTTGCAGATCGTGTTACTTTGGCAAATTCATCTTTGTTTTCAATGCCGTCCTTTGCCATACAAACTTCTAAGATCCCTGTTACTATTTGTGATGAGATGGAAAAAATCAACAGGAGTTTCATATGGACAAAGGAAGATGACAAAAGGAGTCTATCTCTAGTTGCTTGGGATAAAGTGCAGCATTATAAAGGAGCTGGAGGTTTGGGTTTGAGGAATCTTCATTTAGTTAATATAGCATATGCTATGAAAGTTGGATGGCATATCTTGACATATTCTAATAGTCTATAGATTAAAGTGCTTCGTTCCAAATACAAATTCAGCATTGATATCCCAAATAATATTGTTGCTCCTTCTTCTTGTACTCCTCTATGGCGATTGGTGATTGTGAATTGGGATGCTGTGATTTCTAACGCCTTCTGTGCCTTAGGTGATAGGAGTACGGTTAAATTTTGAAAACATAGATGGTTGTCGGGTGTCTCAGAGCCTTTGTTACATGTAGCTAGTGGGCCTATTCCGGATAATATGATTAATAAAACTGTCTCTTTTTTTTGTTATTGATGATGGAGATTGGAGATGGGAGTATTTTTCTCAGTTGCTCCCCACTTAAATTTGCTCTTATATTGGTTCTACACTTGTGCACTCCGATACTTGTGGTAAGGATTCCCTTCTTTGGGGTTTGTCTTCTTCAGGACTTTTTACTTTGCAGTCTGCGTATGCTTTTCTTTTTGGGAAATACATTCCTTCTTATAACTTTCCTTAGAGCCTGATTTGGAAGTGGCAAGGCCCTCAAAAAATTAGAATATTTTTTTGGCTAGCCCTCAACAATGGAGTCTTAACTAACGATGAAAGAAAACGAAGACACTTAAGTGACTCTGGGATTTGTGATATTTGCAACGACGAGTCTAAAACCCTTCTACACATTCTCCGTGATTGTCATGTTGTTGTTCAGTTCTGGAATTTTTTACTAATTTTAATAATTTGAGCTCCTTCTGGAATGTTAATCTGGAAGATTGGTTGTTATTAAATCTGAAAAGCTCCAATCTCTCTCATGATTATCTTAGTTGGCCTACTATTTTCGGCTTAGGTTGCTGGAACTTTTGAAAACGAAGGAATGACAGAGTGTTTAATTATGATGTTTCTTCCCTTTTTAATATCTTGCATAGTACTATTTTTGAAGCTAAATTGATTCAGGATGTCTTCAACAAGTTGCCTTCGGAGAATAATAATCCTTCGATTTCAAGGTTAATTTTTTGGAAATGTCCACATTCCCCTTTTATGAAGCTTAACACTGATGCTTCTTTGGCTGCCTCCACGGAGATTGCTGCAGGTGGAAGTTTGATTCGTGATCATAATGGTCGCTGGAAATATGGGTTTGTTTTCAAGATGGGTCATTGTTCTATTCTTCGTGCTAAGTTGTGGGCTCTTTATTATGGTATTCAACTCACTTATAATATTGTCTATTTGGATGTTCTTGTAGAAAGTGATAATGAGATTGCTGTCAAGATGTTGACCGGTGGTGTCCAAGCAAATTCAGGTTGTTTGTCACTTGTTGATAGAATTTTAGACTTACTGAAGCGCTTCAATAATGTGAAACTCACTCACATTTACAGAGAAGGGAACTTTGCTGCTGACTCCCTTTCCTACCTTATTCTTGATTTTCCTCCTAGTTTTCATGCTTTGGGACAAGTCCCCCCAGTGTTGATAGATGGATTGATCATAATTTAATAGGGGTTTCTTATATTAGGTAGTTTTTTGCTTTTGTGAGCTTTGCTCAATTTTATCTTACCAAAAAAAAAGCTTTGCTAAGATTGAAAGTTAGAGTGAAAATTAAGGGCACAATTACTAAAAAGAAGAGTAAGGCTCAGGCAGAAAACTGCTCTGCTAAGATTGCCAGGAATACCCTTACCGTGAAAACAAGCTAAGCAAAAGTTTTAGGAAGAAGGGAAAATAAAGGGTGAAGAAGAAATGCAGAGAGCAATGGTGTTGCTCAAGGTTTCTTATAGAATTGATGCAAACGTAAGAAGGTTTAATAAGGGTTTAGGTAATGTTAAAGGTGAAATGTAGACGAGGGAGCTGGTTTGTATGGTAGTTATGAGGTCTGGTTAGAGAGACGACAGAGCTTTTCTCTTATTTTAAAACCTTTATTTATTGTTCGTTTGTGTGTAAGTTTGTCCATAAGCAAAAATTAGAAAAAAGGAAAAGTAGTTACTAATTTTGACATTGCACAACTACGTCCTGTTCCATGTTTATATCCATCGCCTTCTTTTGTTTTTTATTAAAACTTTTATGATTCCTACATTGGCATTACCACGTTAAATGTGGCAATGCATAGTTGTTAATGTTATCTCCACTACATCATCCTATTAATTCCAACTAAACATGATTACTGCGCACAATTGCTACTTTAATCACGTCCACGAACAAACCGGCCTAGACAGCTCAACCATCTCCTCATTATTTAAAACCACTGGAATAGGATTATTTCAAAAACGAAACCATCATTCGCCTACCCACATAATAAAGAAGTGTTATCCGCGCTCGCACGGGTAGCTCAACTGATTATTAGCAAGGAAGTTGAGTGTAAAAGGTCTCAGGTTCGAGTCTCGGCAGCGGCAGTATGAAAATTCATCCAATATAGTGGCTCCTTGTGCGCACCAAAAAAAACGACCGCCTTTCTAATAACTTAAGTGAGATTAAACCGTGATTTACCACCTTCATAATTCTATCGGACCGGAGTGTGGGGGCGCCTAGGGTGAGCAATTCCACCTTTTTGAGTGCAAAAGAAGTGTTATCCGCAAATGCAATTGTAATGTAATGGGCCGACTCTATTATTTATGTGGGTTTAGTTAATGTTGTCCGTCTCACATTTGCGCTACATAACAATAAAAGCATGTGAAGCATAACTATTTGATACCTAAATTCGATCCTTGGGTTCGAACAAACCAAGCACATCAGCTGTCCTGTCAGTCGAACTAGCGTGTTCTTTAGAAACACGTACCTAGCCCTAGAATGAATCAGATTGGCACAGCAACGGTACATGGAAGATGGAACTGAAGATCGAAGAAGCTGCATAAAACAATAAAAATCAAGTTATTAACAGTTAGTTTCATGTCTATAGCCGAAACCAAGAGACACTTATCTAATCCATTATCTAAAGATAATAAAATTATAATTTGCATAAACATTCTCTTCTGGTTGCTGCTGACATCCATGCTTCATGATTCAGAGATGGCCGGTGCTAGTTAAAGACTAGATGTGTGGTTCCGTAAGTGCCAACTAGGGCACAAACCCTTCACCATGTCGCTTTCAGCCAACACATAGTCGTTTTTTCGGTGCTTCCACCCCCGCAAGAGTTCATGATTGGTCGGTCACAGAATAATTTTAGTCCCCACCACCTTCCTATAAAACCACCTTCACTTCCCATCACCTCTCTCGCACACATCAAACACTATCTACTCAACACAAGCGTTTTTGTTTCTTTCGGGGAAAAAAAAGGAAACAACAAAAAGACAGCAAAGCAATGGAGGGCAAAGAAGAAGATGTTAGATTGGGAGCCAACAAGTTCACCGAAAGACAACCAATTGGTACGGCGGCTCAGAGTCAAGATGACAAGGACTACAAAGAGCCACCGCCAGCTCCGTTGTTCGAGGCCGGTGAGCTGTACTCCTGGTCCTTTCACAGAGCTTGGATTGCTGAGTTCATAGCCACCTTTTTGTTTCTGTACATCACCGTCTTAACAGTCATGGGTGTTTCCAAGTCCCAAACTAAATGTTCGACTGTGGGCATTCAAGGGATTGCTTGGGCCTTTGGCGGCATGATCTTTGCCCTCGTTTACTGCACCGCTGGAATTTCAGGTTCATAAGCACATATATGCTTGCAAACTGTACTTGTGATGCCATGGTACTAATGCTAATGGTGTTCTTTTCTCAGGTGGTCACATAAACCCCGCTGTGACTTTCGGGCTGTTCTTGGCGAGGAAACTGTCGTTGACAAGGGCCTTGTTCTACATGGCGATGCAATGCCTTGGTGCCATTTGTGGAGCTGCTGTTGTGAAAGGATTCGAGGGGAAGGCTCAATTCGAGTTGTTGGGCGGTGGAGCAAACGCCGTGAGCAGTGGTTATACCAAAGGTGATGCTCTCGGCGCCGAGATTGTTGGTACCTTTGTTCTTGTATACACCGTCTTCTCTGCCACCGATGCCAAACGCAGTGCCAGAGACTCTCATGTTCCTGTAAGCCATATACGTTTATCTAATCATTTTAAACTGAATGATTTCTTTGATAGAATTACTCGGATGTGTTAAGCTTACATTCCATGCATTACTCTTTTGCAATTGATTATCGCATCAAGGACAAACTGATGAAAGTTAATTTGTGATGATCTTTGTGGCAGATTCTGGCCCCGTTGCCAATTGGGTTCGCAGTGTTCTTGGTGCACTTGGCCACCATCCCAATAACCGGAACAGGTATCAACCCGGCACGTAGTCTGGGTGCGGCCATCGTCTTCAACAAGCACAGTGGTTGGGATGATCACGTATGTTATATCTGACTCAACTATATCTGTAACTTTCTTACATTTCTTAGTTTAATTCTTCCATTAAATTTCTGATTGTATGTTACAGTGGATTTTCTGGGTCGGACCATTCGTTGGAGCAGCACTTGCAGCTCTCTACCACCAAGTTGTGATCAGAGCCATTCCGTTCAAAAAGTGAGGTGTGACCATCGACACTATGGTCCCTAACGAAGATAAAAGACTAGTATCTGTCGTGGCTGTTTGTGGATCATGTATTTGCCGTGTTTGAAGGGCCTTTTTCCTTTTCTCTATTTTGATTTCTTCTTTGGGGTTCAAGGAAGGGATGATTGAAGTTTGGCAATGCTAAGTGTATGGTTGCCAGTGCATGAAATGTCATTTTCATCTTACCGACCAAAACCTACTACAATAGGTTGCTGCTATCTAAAGTAATGTTACCAATTTGTCTTTTTCTTGTAAGTCATGGACCCTTGTCTATCTCTTTCCAAAAATAATAAATATCCCTCAAGATTATTCCACCATAAAATATTGGTAATTATGGTTATGGTTTGTTTAAGATGATCAATTACTAAAAATTCTTATCTGGAGCTCTCCCCTATATTAATGAAACGATGAGTATTATCTACAAGTTCTTTTTCACCGACATCATTATTTTTTTGCTTAAGTTTACGTCTAGTATAAGGTCATTATTCTTTTGGTTTTATTAGTTAAATCAAAAAATTATGTAATTTAAATCTTCATAATCAATCATGAATTCCACTAGGTTAAAAATTAAATTAAAAAAAGTCAAATCAAATTACTATTTAATATTTATTTTAAATTAATTTATGTTCATATAACATCGTATTATTTTAATGTTATCTTAATTATGAATTTTTATATTTATTTCTAATATATTGTATTATGTGCAACTATTAATAGTTTGCATATATTATTTTAAGAGATTATGCATTTTAGTTTTTAAAAGTTATAGTTTAATTTTATTTTAATAAATGATTCAATAAATTATTTACATTTTTAGATAATCATTAAAATGTTTTGAAAATGAGAGTATAAATTGGTCTTAAATTTTATAATGGATCATATTTAGGCATGAAAATAAAGTACATTTTATGTCAGAATAAATATGGACTTAAAATATTTTTAAAAATATAATTTTATTTTATTTATACTTTATCAAACTCATTCTATGCACATGTCTCCTTTTGAAGTAAATGTTAATTCTTAGATGAGAAGGTGAATTGTATATATTTACCTTTTGATCTTTTTAATAATTAATGAATGATTATGAAAATTCATATAAAAATTTTATAACAAACACATAGTAGAAATGAAGAGACAAAATCAGTCATAATGTTCAATAAATATCTTTGATTTGGCACAAAAGGATTCAAACCTTTGAATACCAGGACCAAACCCGTTGCCTTATTGCTTGACCATGCCCCAATAAGAGTCATTTATAGAATATCTTTTCTGTCACAAATAAGAAGAAACCATTACAAATGTCTTGCATTGTAACTTATGAAAAAACAACTATTTACAAATCTTGTTCAAAGTCATCACGAACTCTCACAAAATGTACTTTAAATAATTTTCATATTACAAATATTTCACAACCATATAATTCAAAAAATTTCTTTCTTGTTCACAACTATGAACTAAGGCTTAATATATGATATAGAATGTTCTCTTTAGCCTCTCAAGGATCTTAACAAGTCTCTCATATACTAAATGTTCATCCTCGATTGTTAGACACAAAAACTAATTATCACAAAAGTGTTATAAAACCAAAACTAAAACTTAAGAATATTTGGGAGAGGAGAATTCTTCTTCTCAAATTGGTATCTCTTACA
>JANVCQ010567966.1:0-17097 GCA_025531925.1 Erythroxylum plowmanianum | reverse complement strand
GGGGTTAAAATCCACCGGTACCTGGGTTCGCCGAGATCCTGTGGCCTGGGGCCAGGCAGACGTCGCGGACCCAACATTTATCATCCTATTCTTAATGAACTTTTGTTTATTGTGTCTAAATGGATGATCTGGAGTAATAAATTTCTTGTGATTGTCAAACTAACATGTTTTGCCCCCGTTTGGAAGATAAAATGCATCATAATCATTGCCACAATAAGGACAAGCCAATTTTCCTGATGTGCTCCATCTAGACAACATGGAATATACCAAAAAATCACTAATGGCCTACATCAAAGCTGCTCTCAATGCAAAATTTTGTTTCAGAGACATATCATATGTCTGAACTCCATATTCCCAAAGATTCTGCAATTCAGATATCAATGATTGTAAGAATACATCAAATTTATGCTTTGGATTTGTAGGCTCTAACATAATCACTTTAAAGAGCATATATACGTCTTTCATACACATCCATAGAGGCAAATTATAAGGACTAATTATGATTGGTCATGATGAATATTGCTGACTGGATTGACTAAAAGGTTGGAATCCATCCGTCGACAATCCCAACCTAACATTTTGACTTTCAGCTACAAACTTAAAATGTGTGTCATTGAAATGTTTCCATGTCAGTGCATCTAATGGATGACTCATTATTCCATCTTCCTATTCGTGTTCATTATGCCATCTCATGTGAGATATAGTAACATTAGCTACATATAGTCTTTGAAGTCTTAGAGTTAGCGAGAAATAATACATCCGCTTCCAGGGTGCTAATTTCTATTTCATAGAATGCTTTCTAGGTTTAAACCTAGGTTGACCACAAAATTTGTACTCTTGTAATTCCATATCATCTCCCCAATATAACATACATCCCAATTTGCAACAATCAATCTTTTCAACATGCAAACAAAGACCTCTAATAAGTTTCTTCAATTTGTAAAAACTATCAACCATTGTATGATCAGGAGGTAATGATTCATTATACAATTCAAGAATTCTATCAAAACTACGGTCCGAAATATGCCCATAAGACTTTATGTTCAATATTCGAGCAATTGAAGACAATTGAATCATTCTGTCACAATTTGACAATAATTCTTGGTTATCTGATTATAGTAAGTCAAAAAACTATTTTGCATATAGGTTTGATTTTTTTTCAAGATTTTCTATATTTTCCTGAAAGTTATAACCAGTTGCATCATAAACAATTTACATGTAAGGATTTTTATTTCCATCCACATTATTTGTTCTAAATCCAATCCCGTCTTTAAACTCATTTAAGTTTACAGATGATTGTACTTGATTACCTTTGAGGTGCTACAAATCAATGGTTCCCCATGTCATGTCCACTCAAAATAATTGGAGACAAACCCTTTTCTCAACAAATGCCCATTAACTTCATCAATAGGAAGGAAACAAATGTATTTGTACTTTTTTACTTGGAAATCTAATCTTTGGGCCATCCATATATGCAGGTTGAGAACATGTATCATGAATAAAAGCTTCAACTCCCTCAACAAACTCAGGATTAATGAAACCATCAGATGTTAATCGTCTATAAATCCAAGATCTATCAACATTACTCATTTATCCAAAACTGTTAATTTAAAACAATGATTCCATAGTTAGTATCATTTATGTTCGCCAAAGATTACAAAACTTCTAAACTTTATGTAACATCCCCTAAGTATTAACCAATTGAATTAATCACCAAAGATAACACTTGTGAATCAAGAAAATAAGTCTTCGTTATGACTCCTAGACTCATGGTATTTCTCACTGATAAGCCTCACAGGAGCTACATCAAGTATTAAGATCAAAATTATTTATTAATTGAAGACCCTTTTTAAATTTTTAATCATATATGTTAGAAGAAAATTAATGTTAGAAGTTTGATATTTAACCAAAATTAAATATGTATTAACGCCAAATATAATAAGTATTTATAAAAATATGAATACTTATTTTAATAAATTATTGTAACATATACAAATTATCTAATATGTTTATAAGAAAATTATTGTTATATTAAAAAGGATGCATATAAAGATTCGCATAAGAAAAGTAAAGAGAACCTAATCATTTCAGAGAGAATCAATGAAATAATGGATTGACATAATTAAGATATTTGGAACTATAATATAAGTCAAACACATCCTATATTAATTCATTGATAAACCAAGTTTCGGTTGATGCAGGCCATTTATATTAAAAATGCAGGAAGTTTAAATGAGAAGTTCAAACCGCAAACAAATACCCAAATTAAACCAAGTATATAAAAACCTAGTAAATAAGAAAATCACTACCTCAATTGACATGCAGAAGGATCTTCCTGAAGTACGTGAAGGAAGATGATGACAGAGCTACAATAAGATGACGACAAATAAGATAACCAAAACAATTAGCCTTTCCTTTCTTTTACTCCTATAGTCTTTAAATTACTATTTGATTATGTTATTGATTAATATTAAGTTACTTTTGTCATCAATTGATAATTTTAAATTGTTTATATTAAATAATAAATAGCTGTTTAAATTGACTAAAAACCAGTTCACTCCTCCTCTTAAATGCTATTAGAGGTTGGCAATAAGTACAAAATACCATTGGTACATTCTTCTACATCTCAATTCCGTCTTCTTTATCTTATGTTGTTGTTCATCTCAGTTTTATTTACCATTTCCTTGTTGTCAAGTATACAGGTCCCTCTATACTTTGTTAAACATCTACTTCCCACACTAGTCTCCTAGTCTAGAGAGTGAAAAAAAATGACAATAATAGATATCATCATCAAAGCAGGAGTGAGATATGTCATTAATATAATCTTCAGTTGCTTGTTATCATTCATAGTGAGCTTAAGTTTATAGTCCACTTGCTTAATTTTCCCTTCTAACTTAATTTTCCTCAAATGTTCTTCTTTTTTTAGCTTTTTAATAGCTCCCTCACACACTTCTCTATCTTCAGTTATTATAACTCACTATTACTGTCGCTTAAAGATAAAATTTTTAGTCATTAATAAGTGAATAAGATTACTAATCCTATTTGTAAAAGGGTCATTAGATTAACAAAGAACATATGATTTTGAACCTTGCAATAATCGTCAAAACAAACATTTACTAAAAACATACATCTAATTTATGTTACCAAATTTTCAAATCGTTCAAAAAATATTTCTATTGACCGCATATTTTGGGTTCCCATAAAACCTACATTCAAGATTTTTTTCATTGCATGAAATCCTTAGACATAGGTTAAATTCACATAAACATTGAACACCAGATGAAAAATTGTTGTTAGTTCAAACTCCGAATTATAAAGCCTCCAATAATCAAACAATAACTAGATATGTAGGAAAGGAAGTTATGTTTTATTCCTGCATAGTCCACTTTCTATAGGCTATGCATAGGCTTCAAATAGTCACACAAATACATTATTCTCTAATTCAACAAAACAGATAGAACTCAAATAGTCACACAAATACATTTTTTCAAGGAATAGACATTTCATTAAACACCTTATATGCATCAGAAATTCATCTCAATATCACAACCAAAATCACATCTTGTCCCTTCTATCACTAACATTTCTACCTTAAAGTTATTTTCCAGTCACAAAATACACAAACAAATAAAAAATCAAATACCCAAATATAACTGTAATCCAATATACGAAAAAACCTTCACAAAAAGCCTCCACAAAAAAACGACAATGGCTGGAGAATAATGAACGCCGACGAGCAAAAGAGCATTGGAGATGCAGCAGGAGATCACGCCAGAGATGCAATAGCAAAGAATTCTGGAGACGCAGCATGATTGAAAATTTACCGACATATTTTACCGAAGAAAATTTTCCATCGACAAACTCAAAACTTTAGTATTCCGCCAACAATTCCTGCTTTATTACTGACGGCATTTGATACTGTCACTAATTGAATTCCCTCCGTATTTAGCGACGGATATTACTACCGCTGCTGAATAAAATTTTTTCCTACAATTTTTTCGATGAAAATATGATTTCTGTCGGTAATTTCCAATGGTTTTATTTCCGTCGGTAGTTTTCTGTCTCTAATTCTTACTTTTCTTATAATGTTATTAGATATTTAACCTGTAGACGTATCTCAAATTAAAGGGTAAACTATATTAAATTTTTGTTTATTATTTCCTTACTTGCTTTACCTATGAGATATAATTTGTTAATTTGTTCCTACACGATGTACGGGAAAAGAAAATCATCATTTGTCTGATAATCATATGTATATTAAGTTTAATGTATATGAATACATTTTGTGACATCAAGGTTTTACATAACTAAACAAAAGATAAGATTTTTATGGAATTTAAGAAAATATTATGCTACTAAAATAACCACGCATTGTTTCATTTTGAAAAAAGTTGCCAAATTATTAAACATCAAATAACCTAATAGTAATGAAAAATTACCCTAAAAGTAGTGTTGAGGATACACTAGTATTTATATATCTCTAGATTTATATGAGCAAAAATATTAAAAATAAGTGGATGAAAAAGGCAATATTAGTAAACTGGAAACTTATGTATTCCCATTTTAAACTTTTTTAAAATAATTTTTGCATGAAATTTTGAGTTTTGCAAAATAATCACAAATATTATACTTCACTGAAAAGAAAACGATGAAAAATACCGTACGCTTTTAATACGCTGAAAATATGGAAGCATAAAGTACTTTTCAAAACACTGATTTTCATTAAAAATTGTATATATTTCAGTACGATATCATAAAGTGAGGTGGTTCTTTCGTTCTTTCGTCATCGCTAATTTTCGTTTAGAGAACGAGAGCGGGTTGTTGATGGGATTGGTGTCTTAAACTTCATGGAGAGAAACAAAAAAGAGTATAGATTGATATAATCTCTTGCTCTTGCTCTAGCTAATGTGATGTGATCAATTGCCTTGGGGGAAAGAAAAACTCTTGTTGGTAATTAATAGTTTGTACTTTTTAAGTTTTACCACCAAAAGTTTCATCCTGATAACAAAGATCTTAAAGTAGTTTTTCATCTATCAAGATCTAAGGACCTGTGACTGCATAGGCCGCAATTATAAAGAATTACGTACTTGATCCAAAGAAGCCCCTTGTAAATGCCTGACCGATGACTTGTAGTTCTAAGATTTAGTTATTTTCTACGATTAGATAATCAAGAATTTCAAAAAATTATTCGTGATATGTTGACCATGCGTATATTGTTGCAGATATGTCTTTGGGTTCCTTTAAAGACCAAAAAAAAAAAAAAAACAGAAGAAGAAGAAGATTTAAGAAAACAATCCTTTCGGCATGCATGCCACACTATAATTTACTAGGAGAAAAAGATTACAGAAACTCAAAAGATTGAGGCATTTAGTGCCGTAGTCAATTATTTGTTATGTATATGTGTGTGCATATTTATATTGCATGTGCAGGGAAGCTATAATTTATATTGCACTGTACAACCTCTCAACAGCTTGCGTTTTGGTGAATCATGCGAATTGTACCTACGTAGTGATCAAGAACGATTTATGCTTAAACAAATCTCCATGATAGGACTGATACGAATCTTATAGATACCTAGATCTTCTGCAAACTTGCAAAGGTCATCAAAATTAAATAAGACCTATGAATCCTTGTCTCGCGTAGATGGAAGATTTTGTTGTACTAAAAATAACCCTAGGAAGGTCTCCGTGAAGTATATAGTTAGAGAATATGGGTGCTGGCGCAACTGGAAATGGGACCGAGGAAACCACAAAGGTATCGTTCCCTGATGCTGTTCCACATGTGGAGATGTAGATTTCAACACCTGGCTTCTTCTACACATATATTCTATTAATAATACTAGTCGTATTTCAGAAACACCCACCAGGTAACTTTGTGACACTAGCAATATTAAAATAGGTTTTTATAGTAGTCCTGATCATAGTATGTGCGGTTCCTTCGAAAATATTACGCAATTCCAAAAACCCCCTCCCGTCGTTTTATAATCTGTCTTGGAATTGGTTTCTAATGATTTTCGATTATCTATCATGATCACCTAAATCATCATTCTCCAGACTATAAAGTCTCACCCAACAAATATGAACTCTTGCGATAAAGTTTAATTTTTCTATGTTGAAAGAAAAAGCAACTTGTTAATTGAACCTTTAAGTTGCTTCGCGCAGATGATTGTACAATCTGGCTCATAGCTCGGCAAAAAACAACATACCCTCTAGCATATCATATTTTTTCCGTAAAAGAGGATTTTTCAATTCAAAAGTTTTTTTAAAAAGTTAACTAAGATCTTAATATATAGTAGCATTAACAAAATTAATGTTGTAAATGTTAGCGTATGTCCTCCGGCTAATCGGTTGGTTATAGAATTTATAACATAATTAAATAAAAACATTCTTTACCTTTATATATTTTGTTGATTATATTTGATATTTTAATATTATAGGTATGGTCTTAGAATAACTATGTACAATTAAAAATTATTATAAGATCATAATTATAAGATTCAATTAATATTTATCAATTATTTTTAATTGTAGTTTCATCAAGATATAATATTCATAATGCGATACAATATGCTTCCTTCTTATAAAAAATAATTGATCACATAACTTAAAGTATGAAGATATTGTTATACGTCAATTTGGATCTATTATTATAAATAAATTAATTGAAAAATTAAAATTAAACTAAAAGAAGTTTTAATTTATCTAATTTTAATTATGAGTTAGAATTATAATTAATAATAATTGTCAACATATTATAACTTAATTTGTCACATATAAAAGAGTAGTTAAACAGAGAAAAATCAATTTAAATTAAATTGAACTTAATTGTAAAATTTGTAAGTATCAAATATGAGATATTTAATTTTGTTAAAATTAAATTATAATTACAATTAGAGTTTGAATTTAATTATTATTAGGAAGTTTAATTTTATTACAAAAGAAACTCTTGTGTTTTTATCTGTAAATAGGAGAAAAACATAAGAGAGGTAGTGAGCTAGTGCTCATACTGCTTCCTCTCAAGAGTTTTTTTTGCTTTATGGATGCAGTTAGACCATGTTTTACTAACGATTTCTAAAAAGAAAATTAAAGGTGGATGACTCCCTTCGTTTAAAGATTCTGGACATAATGTGTTTAGTATGTTTGTTTTTAAAACATCATCTGCCCATCCCTTTGTTCTACTTCTGGACTAGTTTTATTGCATGCTTCAACAAGGATTTTAAGTTTCTGGAAACACCTTTTGATTTTGATTAAATTCTGAAAATATAAGTTTCTGGAAACACCTTTGATTTTGATTAAATTCTGAAAATATAAACTTGTATGTCCCTTAGCCTAAATTTCTGGATAAACACCCTTGGATATCTTGATTATCGTTGAATATGTTTTCTAGGTTAGGTGTTTTTGTCACGCATGTTATGTGTCTTCACCTGCTTGGCGACGGAGCCAGTGGCATGGGCAATAGCTGTTGGAGGAAGAGGCAATCTAATGAGGAGCCTCTTGCACGGTGAAGATGTGGCTAGGGAGGAGCGCAAGCAGGACAGGAAGTGACGGAGAAGTAGGGAGCGACGAGACCAAAAGCAAAAGGCAGCGGCAAGCATGCGACAGAAATCCTAATTTTTGAAAAAAATAATAATGATAGAACGTGTGTGAGACACGTGCCCTATAAAGGTATCACATATAACCTGTGCCTCACTTAAAAGTTCTAGTAAACGCCAAATATCGGTTCAGATTATTTATTCTCTGTTATCTTGTACTACTTTATTTTATTTTTATGAATATTCATCCAGTAATTCTTATTTATTGGAAGAATAGATGCTCATAAAATGAGGTAGGTATAGAGTAATGAGAACATGTAATCTATTCCTGCTAATAGACCACACTCAAATTTTATTTTTTATTTTTGCATTTTAAATCTTTTTTAATTGAATTAGTTTAATTGAGGTTGAATTGATTTAAATTCTCAATAAATATAGAAAAAAGTGTTCTTCAATATTTAAAATTTATTTTCAAAGAGTCACTTTTTAAGGGATATTTGTGGAATTTAATTTATTTTTTAAAGAGTTGAATAATAAAATTAAATAAGTATTTACAAATAGGCAAAGGTTTAAACGATTATCTTTCATAATTAGAACAATAGAGTCGTTATACTCATTATTGAACTTGTTGAAGATATGAAATATAACAAAAAATGTTTTCATTTATTAATTAAGAAAATGAGCCTTCTTTGATATTTAGAAAATAGTTTTCTAATTTATTAAAAAATTATTTTCTATTTAATTGAAAAATTAATCTCTAAAATAATGAAATGAGCTTTCTTATTCAAATTTAAAATTTTGTTTTATTTTAAAGTTTTTTTCTTTTGACATTAAAAAATAGTTTTCTAATAAAGGAAATGTGATTTCTAATTGAATTAGGATGTGTTACTTGTAAAATTTAGATTTTTTTAAAATTATAATAAGTAAGAAGAATAATTTATTAAATTTATTTTGAATTAAATTCATTAAAAGAGTCAAGATCATTGAAAATATTTTCTAATTGAATTTGAAAATTATTTTCAAATCAAATTAAATTTCTATTTGAAATAGAATTTTATTTATTTAGGGATCAATGATTTGATCTAATTTAATTATCCAAAGGGTTAAAAATATTATTTTAGATTATAAGGAGGTTATATAGATAATTAGAATCAAACGATATTTCATACTTTGCATGAGGAATTGCATGTTTAAAATGTAAATGACATTCTACATATAATGTATGTTTGACGGGACCATTAAAAAAATTAAACATGTCATTAAAATATTATGTAAATGTTAAAAATGTGATAGTTGCCTCTAATTATTTAAGAATAAAACTATAGTTCTATTGAACAAACTTAAGACTCTTTTTAACTTGAAATATATTTTATCTTTAATTAATAAGTCCCACTTAACTAAAATTTTATAATTTGGATGATAGGTAATTTTCCAAAATTTAAATTAAACCCCCTTATCCTGTAAGTATACATATCAAAAAATGTAGTACAGATAGGTATTGTCCCATAGAGATTGGTTAGTCACCGAAATGATCCAAATTTCGTTTTGTTCAAGAAATTCAAATAATTAGATTTGAAAGATCCAAAATATAAAAATTAAGTCATACATACCCACTTTAGGGTTGTCACAAAAGTAAGAACTCAAATTTAGAAAATGGTGAATCAAAGTATTAATTTAACAACTTAAGAATTGCCATTACCTAACTATGTATTCCCTCACTTTAGCAATGTTCATTATGTTTAGTCCAATATTTCCTAATGTCCTTGTTATTTCACTTTCGTTACTTGAATCAAATAAACCCTATTTAATGATGTAAATGAATTATGTAAGCTCTCACTTCCCATTTTTTACTTAACCATTAAAAATATATGAACAGATTTTTGGACAACTACTTTTCCTTTCAAGATCTCTTTCTAAATGGCAAGGTAACTTGATATATGGAGCGTTCTTGGTATAAGTTCACTCTCATGATACTTACTAACTCATTTCTTAACTCCATATCTTTATGTGAGCTAAGTATGGGCAGTTGTATACCATAAACATCAAACAACATCAAACACATCCATAACATTGAATAAAGTGAGATACTACATACTTTAGGCAATAATAACCATAATAACTACTTAGAAATTCATCAAATCTCATCCGACATGTTCATAACATATCCATCATTCTCAATCAACAAAATACAACAGAGAAGTAAGAAAAGAGAAGAAGTAAGGCTTATATGTCGAAGAGCAAAGCTGGAATTCTATGGTGGAAGCTATGTGTCTCCTTGAAATCCTTTGATTCCACCTTGAATTCTCTTGGTTTTTCTTTAAAAAATGCTCTCTTCTCTCTTCCTTGGAGGTCTTGCACGACCTTCTCCTTTTATTAGGTTTAAAATTGAGGTTTTTTAAACCCCAATTAATGCTTAAAATGATGTAGGAAGGAGTAAGTTGCCAACTAAAATTTTCCAGAAAACTCTGTTTTTTATCTTGACTTCAATCCAGGATATCTTATTCATTTCTTATTCAAATTGGGCCATTATTTCACCAAATTGAAACTGAATTTCTCCTCTTTCTTTTGGATTAAAAACAAAAAATATCTAATAAGAATTGTATCTTGCAAAAACTTAACATTTGTGATGGGTTGGCCCAAGAAAATTCCAGCTTTCCTTTGGGTCACATGACTTGCTTTCTCTTTGGTCTTCTATCCTTCCATCCCCCAAAACTACCTTCAAACCTATTGATTAATAACAAAATTAATAACTTAATAATGCATAAATCACATGCAATTCATACTAATATTAATGTCAGAAAAAGATGCACAACAATGCCGTGCAAAATTAATGCAAAACCTAATCTTAAAGACCTAATTCACACACTTTCATGCATATTCACATGCATTCATACTTGATCATGCAATTATATGAAACTAAAAAAAATATAAGCTAAGTAAGTTAACAACAATCAATTTATCACGATTAACTAACAAATTATCCTAAGAAAAGTATGTACAAATGACACTTATCAACTCCCCTATACTTAAAATTTTTCTTGTCCTCAAGCAAAATCAAACACAAATATAATCTGAAGAACACAAATACAAAACAAACATACACGCATACAATGTCAAAATTGATGGCTATTGACTCGGAACGTTATGCAATCAACTTAATCGTAAACAATAGTTATATTACAAGTTCAATGTATTGACTTATTCCATTATGCCTGAGTACTTTAATGTAAACATACACATCGATCAAGATATAAACAACTCAATTTTAAACCTATGTCACTTATAGACATGCATTTACAATTATAGATCATTTAAATGGTTAACTATCCAATTTATCCTTTTATGAAAATTTTTAGCTAATTTATCAGATCAATAGGGTTTTTATTACACATACTTTTTCTCATTTTTGTAAAGATGACTTAGTGTTTTGACGCGATGACAAACATTGGTGATGAATGCCCCTAGGTACTCAACTAGGCCACATTTTTTATTATTAAGCTGGCTTAGTTGGAGCGTCATTCTAGCCTTTTGATGCAAAGACAAACATTTGTGATGAATGCTCCCGATTACTCAACTAGATCACAACTCACAATCGGCTACTAGCTCTATTGTTAACCCTTTTTGGGTTAGCAGAATAGTTATTAACACACATTCTTTTCTTTTTTTTTACCTAGTTCATTTCTTTTAGCTTATGTCTACTGATTTAATGGCTTCTAATGGTAACTACATGTGAATTATCAACATTAAGTGTAAAACCAAGTGTCTTATCCTAATCAACACACATGTTTATGTTAAAGCTACTCATAATCTAACTTCCTAAGTTAACACATATCATTAGATCAACAACATTGTTCAAAATTAAGCTAATTCATATAAAATTCCAACCACTAAACATCCACATAGTTACACAATTTCATATAAAAATTGAAAAAATTGGCACACTAACACAAAAGCATGAAAAATTATGCAAAACATATAAAAAAGGGGAGTTAAATAAGAAATGCAAATTGCATACCACTTCCCCACACTTGAACAACACATTATCCTTAATGTGTGAAAGTGATACACAACAAACAATAACCACACATAATATGAAGTAAATCACTTGTTAATATAGGAATCACGTAAAGTATACAAAATACACAAGAAGGGGGGTTGAATTGTGTAATCTTTTCTAAATTGATAATCTTTTGAGATTTCTTGAATATCTTTACAACTATCAGATGAATACCACAGAAACTTTACTAAAAATTGATAAGTATTGAAATCGCAAGTAACTTTATATACTCATCTAACAATAAGAAAAATTAAAGTATGAGAGTTAGAGAATAGACGCCGCGAGTTTATACTGATTCAATCCAAACCTTGGGCTACGTCCAGTCCTCAGAGTTTGTTTGAGATTTCACTATACTTTTCAATTTTTACAAGTATTCTTTCTTCCCTTCCAGAGCCTCTTCAGGTCTCTTTGACAAAGTATTCTTTCTGCTATCTTAGCCTCTCCAGACTATAGCCTTTTCTTTCTCTCTCTAAGAAAAATATCTTGAGCTTTTCATTACAGTAGGATTCGCTCTCTTGTTTCACACTTTGAATACAAGATTTTCTCTAAGTATTTTATAATCACAGTTTTCTCTCTTGTAAGAAAAAATTAAAAAAAATTTTAGTCTTTGACTAGGACTAGTATTTATAGCCTAAGTCTCCATTGACTTCTTGAAAATTGCTTCTTGAATCTTCAAGAGATGGTTATTTAGTTGAGTTCTATAACTAACTCCAACTAACTAACTGTTTGACGTACTAGAGTATCTTCCTTTTTGTATCATCTAATATTGTCGCTTCGTTTGTTGTTTGCTTCGTCTGTTGTTTGCGCTTTGTCTATTGTTTGTTTCGTCTATTATTTGCTTTGTCTATTGTTTGCTTCATCCGTTGTTTGTGCTTCATCTGCTGCTTGCTTCGTCTGTTATTTGTTTCGTCTGTTATTTGCTTCATTTGTTGTTTGCTTCGTCTGTTGTTTGCTTCGTCTATTGTTTGCTTCGTTTATTGCTTGCGTTTCGTCTATTGTTCGCTTTGTTTATTGTTTGCACTTTGTCTGTTGCTTGGCTTCGTCTGTTGTTTCCCTTCGTCTGTGATGACGTGTATCGTCTGTTGTTGACATATTATCTGGGATGACTAAGTGTTACTTATTTTTCTACACACTTAACAAACTTATCAAAATAGTTCATATATTTCTAAGAATATTAATATTTGATTGTCACCAAAATTAATAGAAGTGAAGTCTACTTGACTTAACAATCTCCCCCTTTTTGATGATAACAAATAATCATAATTTTAGAAAGATAAAATGATATTCAGATGAATAGACGAATAATATTTAGACAACTATCAAGACAAAAGATATAAGCATAAGAAATGCATATATGATATACAAAAAGATTTCTATCTTATCTTCTTTTTATTTTCTTCTCTTCTCTCTATTTTCTTCTCTTCTTTCTATTTTCTGCTCTTCTTTCTATTTTCTTCTCTTCTCTTTTATTTGTTATTAATCAAAAAAATTCAATGAATTCATAATTCAGAAAACATATGTTACATGTCAATGCAGATTGTCTTGAGGTCTTGATCAATAGTAACCCATGGATATGCTACTTCCTCATGGAGATCACCCATTGAGTCACTCAGGTCATCAACTTTAGTATGAATTTCCTTAATATCTTTTGCTAAAGCTTCCTGGATGTCCTTCTGTTTGTGACTGACTTCCTTCCAATTCATGAAGTACTTTAAGAACTCTGAATTAATAGTAGAATCTTGCTGTATTTCACTGGGTGGATGTAGGTTTTCAGCAACAGATGGTTCTGAAGGTAAAATGTCTAAATCTATGATTTTGATTATGGGAGGTCTGAAGGTTTGTTTTCCTTATAGAAGATCAAGATTTTTAGGTCTAGGTAGTTTCAGAATTGGTTGCCCAAGAAGATGTAATACATCCCTGACTGAAGGTATGAAACCTAAAGGTCTGAAATGCATGACCAAATGCACAAAGGTTTCTAAGTTGAAATGATACCTTCAACCATGATACTTCTGTACTGTCCTTCTTGCACTTTCCCAACTACTATGAAGTTTTCATCTGTGATTGAAACTCCTAATTTACTTCCTGATGCTTTCGAAATGTGATGCGGAACATAGATACCTCTAAGTTGAGCATTGCATGCATCATCTATATTCTTCACTACTACTTGAATATGCTCTTGAGAAAGATCATCTATATTTCCCTCAGGAAACATCTTCCTTTTCCCTTTTTCTTTGTTTCTAACAAGATTTGAGCATCTTGGTTATATTTCTAGCACAATTTTTATCAAGGTTATACTCAAGATTGGATAATTGTATACCGATCCTTTGAAATCTTCAATGGATATGGTTCTGCCTTCTCTTCTCGCAAAATACCATATAATCTTCGTTCTTTATGGCTTAGAAGATGTATCGTTTGAACGTTAATTGGTATAGGTTCAGCTAGTACCTTGACTAACTTTTTCGAAGGTTCTCTAATAATAATTGAACTTCTACTCCGAACAGGTACTGGTTTATCTATACTCTTCATTCTCAAATCTTTTTAATTGATTGGCTGAGCAGGATTATAAGATTCCAATTGATGTGCCACTGTTTTTGCCTTCTTTTGAACTTCAAATGAAGAAACCTTCTTCAGACTGGGCTTTTACTTTTTTTGTTCTTCTGCCAGTTTAAAAGAAAGTTGTTGTTGAGGTTTCTTCTTCTCAAATACTAGCTTTCTTTTTATCTCTGTCTTTTTAGGTGATTTTGCTGATTGACTTTGCAAAATTAAGACAATTGATCTAGTAGATTGATATGTTTGCTCTGGTTTTTCAAAATCTTCACCAAGGGTAAGAACTTTCTGTTTCTTCTGTTCTTGTTGACATAAAGTCAATAGTCTCGGTGATCTTCTTGACTGTTTAGATTTTTCTGAATGAAGTGGCTCTGCCTTTTTTTTCAAAGACACTTGTTGTGATGATTATTTAACCCGACTTTCCTCTTCCTATGGAATCGTCTTAGTTTTGATTGATATATCAGATGATTTCTTGGTCTTCTCTTTTATTAATGTTCTTTCTATCGGTCGAGGTTTTGCTCTTTTTGTAGGTGTAACACATACACTCCTACTTCGTCTTACTATATGCTCCCCCTCAGATCTTGCTGTCGGTGTAAAAGCTGTATCCACCTCATCTTCATGCTTTAATCCCATTCTACTGATAGTGGTGGCATTAATAATGCTTTTTACATCCATTTTCATCATGTTACCTCTGTCGAGAAGAATTCCAGAATCTCTAAATATCCTTGTCAATAGCATATCATACGGTAAAGATCTAGAATCTCTTTTTGACTTCATCATGTGCTTCAAAATTAAGTACGGAAGATTAATGGGTTGAAGATTGAGTAAGTGAAACAGACATTGTTCATCCATCGTTGTCATAACGTGCTTCGAGCCTAATCTTGGTAGAACACAATGAAGAAGTAGTGAATGTAGAACCCTAGCTTTTGGAACAAGAGTTGACGCCTTCTTGTCTCTTGGGCTACTACTTCCATATAGTTGTCGATTGAGGTGTGCTTTATCTACACAACTTTGGGTAATCCACTTTAAGTTGTGAGACAGTCTTACTCCAACACTTGGACACTCACTGACCTTCTCGATTGAATCTAGTGTCACTATAACTAACAATCCATCTACCATTGATACTACGATGTCGTCAACTACCTTTGCATTTTTCCAAAAATCATATATCTCATTCAAATAGACTTTTTAATGAACCTTAAAGAAATTTCTCCAGCCAGCTGTATCAATTTCTGGTTCAATGTCCATCTGATTTTCCTTCAAGGAGATGAAATCAACATGTCTTCCATAGACGAGAGATTGTTCCATTTGTGATCTGTAATAATAAGAACTAAAAAAAACACAAATGTATTTTGCTTAAGGTAACGATGCTAGTATTTGAAGGTAAGAATATGAAACGAATGAACGTGAAGCTCAGAACAGAGTGATGAATCATCTTAATTGAGCATACTAAAAACTTTGATTTTAAAGTATTTCAAGAATATTCTAGAGTGAAAGATATTTTAAAAACTCAAGAAGTTTTCTGTCTAATATCTACTCTTGAAAAGTTACCATCTATAACTTACGGGTACTGTCTACTTAAGAACTTAAACTTTTTATCTTCTTTTCATATGAATCAATTGGGTCATGTCGTATCAGACGAATGGTCATTCAGCATTACCATATTCAAGTTCCGTTTGATTTCTTTTAATCTATCTTCACATAGAGGTTCAGTGAAGATATCCACCCACTGTTGATTTGTCTTAACAAATTGTAGACTAATGATTCCTTTCTGTACATAGTCTCGTAGAAAATGATGTCTGACTTCAATATGCTTTGCCCTCGAATGTTGTATTGGATTCTTTGATAGTTTGATAGCACTTGTGTTGTCATAGAAGATTAGAATTTGTTCTTCTTGTATGGAGTAATCTTTTAAATGATACTTAATCCATAACGTCTGTGAACAATAACTTGCAGCTTACATATATTCATCCTCTGCAGTAGATAGAGCAATTGAACTTTGCCTCTTGCTTGACTAAGAAATTAGATTATGACCAAGAAAGTGACATCCTCCACTTGTACTCTTCCTATCAATACATCCTCTACTTGTACTCTTCCTATCAATCTTATCTCCAGCGTAATCAGGATCATAGTAGCCAATTAACCTGAAATCTTTACCTTTCTCATACAATAAACACAGATCAGTAGAATTTGACAAGTATCTCAATATTATTTTAACAGCAATATAAAGAGATTCTCTAGGATCTGCTTGAAATCTTGCACACAAACAAACACTAAACAATATATCAGGTCTGCTTGATGTTAGGTAAAGTAAAGAACCAATAAATCTTCTGAAAAGAGTTTGATCAACCTTCTTACTTGCTTCATCCTTTGATAGGAGGTTTGAAGGATGCATAGGAGTTGACACAGGTTTAACCTTTTCCATTTTATACTTGACTAACAGTTCTTTGATATATTTCTGTTGATGAATAAAAATCTTTTCTTTGGTTTGCTTAATTTGTAAACCAAGAAAGAATTTTAATTCACCCATCATACTCATTTCAAACTCACTCTTTATAAGATTTTCAAAACTGGAACATATCTTGTTAGAAATTGCACTAAAAATAATATCATCTACATATATCTGTACTATAATAAAATCATTTTTAATACAGTTTCTAAACAAGGTCTTATCTACTTGACCTCTACTGAAGTTATTTTCAATCAGAAAAGAACTCAGATGATCATACTAAGCACGAGATGCTTGTTTTAATCCATACAAAGCTTTATGAAGTCTATAGACATAATCTGGTTTATCAGAGTCTTCAAAACCAGGAGGTTGCTTTACATAAACTTCTTCATCAATAAAACCATTCAAAAAGCCACTTTTCACATCCATTTGAAATAGTTTTATATCATGACAAACCGCATATGCAAGCAAAATCCTAATAGCTTCTAATCTAGCTACAGGAGCATAAGTTTC
>JANVCQ010566785.1:0-17111 GCA_025531925.1 Erythroxylum plowmanianum | reverse complement strand
CAAGGTCTCAAGAGTGAGTTTGTATTGATAATCAATAATAGAATCTTACGACTTGGCAGGATTGAAAGATATATATCCACCATATTTGACTTCTCTCGGTTCCTTCATGACATGATAGGTTCTACTGTATTGAAAATTGAATTTAGTTCATGAAATTTACCAAATCATTTTAATTAAGCTTGAAAGAGGCTTGTTTAGCTTAATCAGTGTATAGACTCCCCTTGTTAATCATAAGCAAGAGCGGCTTTACCGGTCAGAGAATTGAACATTAGCAACTAGCCTGCCATTATAGTTCTTTGGACACAGAAACTTAACTTTACAACATATGATCACACAACTTCAGAGATGATTTCCAGCTTTTGGTGAACACTTCTTCCAATGCCTGCATCCAGTTTATTGGGAACTTTAGAAGCAAAAGGGTATGGAGGCATTGTAAAGTTGTCTCCTCCTTCCAGCATCTAAACAATACTCATCGAAGGGCGATCCACCGGATGCCATTGGATGAACCGTAGACCAACAGTTGCCAGTTTCTTTGCAATTTCAGCATCCCTGTCCCCATGAATCGATCTCAACACTCAACCCTTTTCCATCTTCCAAGTGATTGTATATCCATTCTGGGTAGTAGACTTGTGTTGCATCATCATTTATTTTTTTCCTTCTCCCAACCATTTCAAGCAAACATTCCGTAACTATAAACATCTGACTTGTAGGAGACATTTCCAAAGTTCCTCGAGACCACTTCAGATGCAATGTAGCCCGTGGTCCCTCTAGCTGCACTCATGGATACTACACTTCGATCTTTGGAACACAACTTAGCCAAACCAAAGTCAGAGATCTTCGGTCTGAAGTTTTCATCAAGCAAAATGTTATCAGGCTTGATGTCAAAATGGAGGATTCTTTGCTCACATCCCTGGTGAAGATATTCAATACATTTAGCTATGCCAAGAGAAATATTTTGAAGTTTCTCCAAGCCAAGAACATCACTCTTCCCCTCAGGCGAAACTATGAATTTCTGTAGCAAATCATTCGGCTGGAATTCATACACTAGAGCTCTTCTAAACCCATCAGCACAGTAGCCAAGCAAGCGAACTACATTCACATGGTGGACTTGACCCATTGTTCTCACTTCCTTCACGAAATCGTCCCCTTTTCCGGTGGAATTATTAAGGATCTTGACAGCAACTGTAATTTCACTTGAAAGTTTTCCCTTGAACACAGCTCCATAAATTCCATTTCCCAGTTTTTCTTCGAAATTATTGGTCATCATCTTAATATCCGCATAAGAGTATCTTCCAGGCTTAAGAGCCTTATAGTCGTCTAGAAACTCGTCAATCTTGGCTTGCTTTTCTTTCTCAGATCTGTCTTTCCTATCTAGATAATAAAGTAGAGCAGTCACTAACAGCGAAAGTAGAGAACCAAAGATGACAGGAATTATGATCACTAGCTTTTTCCTGGCGCCTGTTAAGAAAGGTTTAGGGGAATATAAACAACTTATCTGCAAATCATAGATGCTGATACTGATGTTTTATGCACTAGTTACATAATCCAACTTATCAACAAATATGAAGCTCTACTTTCTGTCCCAAGTTCTAACAATTTTATGACCTATGCTTCTTCAGGAAATGTTCCATAAATAAGGCCGTTCAGTTTCACCTATTCTTCTTCGTTTAACAGGAAAAGACTTGTAAAACACCAGAATTGCAAGACATTGACTAGGGATAACTCTTGAACTTTATTCCTGGATATCTAAACCAACATTAGAAAGTTCTTTTGTTTTGTGCTCGTATGGGAACTGGTTCAACTGATATTTCCAGAAATGCAAAAGACATTTCTGTCATCTGGATTGGAAATATATATGCAGAGGAAATATCAATGTGGCTGCAGAATGTACCTTTGTTTGATTTCAGGATGCCATAGCATTCGGTCTGAAGTACTATACCATGTTATTTAGTCTACATCTCTTGCCTTCTACTTCAGAATTGGCACATTTAGGCTTGGACCAGTTCACTAGAAGATTCTTAGGCTGGCGAAACACATCTGTCGGAACAATAAAAAGTCCGACAGTTTGGTGCAAGATAAGAGGGATTTGTAGCCTGAAAAGATCCCATAACTTCTTTGCTCGATTCACAGTGAAACAAGGTGTAGTTTTCCTGGGAGTGGTTGAAGTGGAAGGGGGATGCAGCTAAACTGAAGTTGGCTAGGTGTCTGGGAAGACATATCTGGGTCATAGATATGTATCAGTTGGGACATATCAGTTTGAATTGCTTCAGGATTTTGATTTGCTGAACTCCCTCTCTGTCTCTTGTTTTTCATCTGATCGGTCATCGATCTCGGGGCTTTGCAAAATTCGATTGATTATCTTGTTTCTTTTCAGATGGATTGGTTCTGTGATTTTGCTGTTGTTCAGTCCCCATCTTGCTGTTATCTCTTTTTTCCTTTGGTTGTACAATGGATCAAGGTTTCATGTTCTATTTCTAGTTTGATCCAAAATTATTTGTGTGACGTAGGCTTCATGAACCTTCTTCTGCATCAAATCGTTATGATTATCATCGGATGTAAGTATTATTTCCGTAACGCTTAGCTTAATTTACGAACTAGAACTCGGAACTCTTTCCCATCAGAAATGGGATGATCAGTCATTATATTTAATATATGCCTGTGCCTAGAACATAAAATTCAGTTGCATTGTATTAATGATCTTTTTGAATTGGTCTTGGAAACTGACTTTTACATGTTCTCATTTTCACTGCAGATCTGTATTTACTTTGGACCCCATGTCATTGGTAAGACTCATTCTCTTCCTGAGGAACTCTAGTCCAGGATGTGTTATTTATTTCTGTTCTTTCTTACTTGGATATATGTTTGCTGGAAAGTGAAGAAAACCCGAATTGAGTCAAGATGCAGTTTTGATCTTTAAATGTTTCTAACAGGCTCTCTCTATGTTTTTGAAACTCCAAATGCAGAAGGATATTTTCTGCTGAGAACCTTATGTGGGGCTCCATGTATCTTCATTTTCTTGGTCTATAAATGGTGAAGGAGGCATTTATCGATGTACGACTCCATTGAAGAATTTCTCCAAGGTAACAATCACCTCATGCCAATAAGGTACACTTACTCGGAAGTTAAGAAGATGACCAGTAATTTCATGGACAAATTAGGGTGGTTATGGCTCTGTATACAAAGTTAAGCTCCGAAGTGGCACTCTGGTCGCGATAAAGATATTAACCAAGGTTCATGCAGACGGACAAGAATTCACCAGTGAAGTTGCCACCAAAGGAAGGATTCATCATGTTAATGTTTTCCGGCTTATTGGGTTCTGCGCAGAGGGATCAAAGCGAGCTCTTGTATAAGACTTCATGGCCAACGGATCCCTTGACAAGTACATATTCTTTCAAGAAAGTTGTCACTCCTTAACTTGTCAGGACCTGTATGCAATATCTCTGGGAGTAGCTCGTGGTATTAAGTACTTGCATCAAGGTTGTGACATGCAAATCCTGCACTTCGACATCGAACCTCACAACATTCTCCTTGATAAGAACTTCAATCCCAAAGTTTCTGATTTCGGACTCGCTAAACTCTATCCGGCAAAGGATAGTATTGTTCCAAGTACAGCAGCCAGGGAAACACTTGGATACATAGCACCAGAGATGTTTTATAAAAGCATAGGAGGCATTTCACATAAAGCTGATGTTTACAGTTTTGGGATGCTGCTAATGGAAATGATTGGGAAAAGTAGGAACTTCACTACAGTAGCGGATCATTCAAGTCAAACTCACTTTCCTTTGTGGGCTTATGATCAAATACACCATGGAAGAGAAATAGAAATCATAGATGCAGCAGAGGAAGCAAAGAATATATAGTGTATAAGATGGTTGTTGTGGCTTTATCGTGCATACAAATGAACTCGAACGATCGTCCTCCAATGAACAAAGTTGTAGAGATGCTGGAAGGTGAAGTACATGGAATTCGATTGCCTCCTAGGCCTTCTTTATATCCTGATGAGACATTGAAGAATGTTAGGGATGATACCAATACAATATCGTCATCCTGTACATTAGATGTATCACCAGAATCAACAATGTTTGGCTTTGGGTATGACATGAGCAGGCTTGGAGGTTTGAACTTGGAATCATAGTTGACCAACTAGATTTAAGCAAATGAAACTTTGTGATTGAATCAATGATGTTTCATCCAGTACTGCTACTAAAAGCTGCAATTTTCGTGCCCATTTGACATAAAAAACTTTAACTTCTTCTGTATATATGCTAGGTTTGGGTTATCCGTAATTCTCGAGTATCGTCATCAGGTGTAAAGTTGTACCTGCCTGAACACAATGCTGAAACAACAATGGATTGAAGTAGTTGGTCTAAAGAATAGGAGATTTTGAGTTGTTTCTCTCATGTAACAAGATTTAATAGGCTGATGGCATTTGATAACAACATTGCTTTATTTGCTATTGAACAAGGTGTAGATTTCTGTGGATGGTTGGCCTGGAAAGGAAAAGTAGAGATCCTGAGATGACTAGTTCCTTGGGAAGACGACGTATATCCGATTATAGACATGTTGTCACTGCAACTTGTGATCACTTTCTAAGCATCAGCCCTATAATTGACGGATCCAAAAGAGTGTTTGTTCACAAGACAGATCAAAACTAGGAAATCCACAGTAGTTTAATTCTGTTCTTTTTCCTGTCATAGGCACTTGTGATCACGTTCCAGGCATGAGCTCCACAGTTGACAGACACAAAAGAGTGTCTGTTATTTTGTGTCTGTCAACAAGGCAGATCAAAGCTAGGACATCCATAGTAGTTTTGTTCTCTTCTTTTTCCAATTTGAATTATCAGTAGCCTTTGGTGTTATTGTTGTTCCTTCCATCTTTAATATTTTCTAGTGCTCTTGCAGCAGATTCTGTTAATGATTATGCAATAAATCTAAGGTTTCATGTTCAACTCCTAATCTGTGCTAAAATGGTGCGAAATGCAAGAAAGTTCTTAACTTTATTACAATTGGCAGGAAAAAAGGAAGATCTTTAATGGAATAGACAAGCAGTTACAATTTTGTACACTTCCTACGATAAAATTTTACAACTGCTTGTCTTGTCCGTAAAAAATCTACACAAACCAAAGTACTGAGCTTTAACCAAACGCCGATAGAGTTTGCTCGCATACATAAACTCAATTTATTAGCAACTTTGATTGGTGGCAGTGACGATGGTGATAGGCCTTTCCTCTCTTCCCCACGCCGCCAAACTCCTCACGCTGCCCAATAATTGCTCTTCCCGCCATAAGCACTCTTCTTCTACCATAAAACCTCCGAACACTTTCAGCTCCCTGAAACACCGCTTGAACCAACACATCAATGGCGGCCAACTCCGGGAAGCAATCTCGACCCTTGATCTCCTGTCCGAACAAGGGTCCCACCCTGACCTCGTCACTTACTCCCTTCTCCTCAAATCCTGCATTAGGTCTCATAACTTCCGGCTCGGCAAACTCGTCCACGATTACCTGACTCGGTCACAGCTCGAGCCCGACTTGGTCCTGCTCAACTCTTTGATAAGCCTTTACTCAAAATGCGGTGAGTGGGACAGAGCCAGTGAGATATTTGAGGATATGGATGATAAGAGAGACTTGGTTTCGTGGAGTGCTTTGATATCTTGTTACGCTAACAATGGATTGGAATTGAAAGCTTTGAGTATGTTCATTGATATGCTTGAATTAGGGTTTTATCCGAATGAATACTGTTATACAGCAGCCATTCGTGCTTGTTCCAACAGAGGGTATGTTTCTTTTGGTGAGATAATTTTTGGGTCAGTGATAAAGACTGGATTTTTGGAGTCTGATGTGTGTGTTGGGTGTGCTTTGATTGATATGTTCATAAGGGGGAAGGTTGATTTTGAGTCTGCATGTAAGGTGTTTGATAAAATGCCTGAGAGGAATGCGGTTACTTGGACTTTGCTTATGACTAGATTTCAACAATCGGGCTTTCCAAGAGAGGCTATAGATTTGTTTCTGGATATGCTTGTGTGTGGATATGTTCCCGATAGGTTTACTCTAAGTGGAGCTGTTTCTGCTTCTGCTGAACTAGGGTCGTCCTCTCTTGGACAGCAATTGCATTCCTGGATAATAAAAAAGGACTTGACTTTGGATGTCTGTGTAGGATGTAGTTTGATAGACATGTACGCAAAATGTACGTCGGATGGATCCGTAACTAGTTCCAGGAAGGTGTTTGATAGGATGCTAGTTCATAATGTCATGTCTTGGACTGCAATTATTTCAGCATATGTGCAGAGTGGAGCAGATAATTGGGGAGCTATAGAGCTCTTCTGTGACATGATTCAGGGACCAGTTAAACCAAACCATTTCACTTTTTCAAGCATCCTTAAAGCGTGTGCAAACTTGTTGAATCCAAGTGCTGGTGAACACCTATATTCTTATGCTGTGAAAATGGGGTTTGCATCGGTTAACTGTGTGGGGAATTCTCTTATTAGCATGTATGCACAATGTGGTGACATGGAAAATGCTCGGAAAGCCTTCGACGTTATGTTTGAGAAGAATCTGGTTTCTTATAATACAATTGTTGACGCATATGCTAAGAGTTCAAATTTTGAAGAGGCATTTGATCTAAGTCATGAATTGGAGGATACAGGGATTGAAGCTGATGCTTTCACGTTTGCTAGTCTTTTAAGTGGAGCTTCAAGCATTGGTGCAATTGGCAAGGGTGAGCAGATCCACGCTCGGGTTCTTAAATTGGATCTTAAGTCAAACCTTCATATATCAAATGCTTTGATCTCTATGTACTCGAGGTGCGGAGATATAGATGCTGCCTTTCAAGTTTTTAACGAGATAAGAGATCGTAATGTTATATCCTGGACTTCGATGGTCACAGGATTTGCAAAACATGGATTTGCAGCTAGAGCTCTGGAAACATTCTGCCGAATGTCAGAGGCTGGTGTGAGGCCAAATGAGATAACCTACATTGCTGTTTTATCAGCTTGTAGCCATGTGGGATTGATTTCAGAGGGATGGAAGCACTTCGAGTCAATGACTAGAGATCACGGGATTGTCCCTAGAATGGAGCACTATGCATGTATGGTTGATTTATTAGGCAGATCAGGACATCTAGACGAAGCTATGGAGTTTATTAACTCAATGCCCTTCAAGGCTGATGTTCTGGTCCTCCGTACGTTTCTGGGAGCCTGCAGAGTTCATCGAAACAGAGACCTCGGGGTGCAGGCAGCTAAGATGATTCTTGAACAAGAGCCTAATGATCCAGCGGCGTATGTTTTATTATCAAACTTGTATGCTTCAGTTGGTCAATGGGATGATGTAGCAGATATCAGAAAAAGCATGCAAGAGATGAATTTGATTAAAGAAGCAGGTTGTAGCTGGATGGAGGTGGACAACAAAGTCCACAGATTCTATGTTGCAGATACTGCACACCCGAGAGCTGTGGAAATCTACAGAGAATTAGATCAGTTGGTTCTTGAAATAAAGGAACTGGGTTATGTTCCTGACACAGATCTTGTTCTTCATGAGGTGGAGGAGGAACATAAAGAGCTTTATTTATTCCAACACAGTGAGAAAATTGCTGTTGCATTTGGCCTAATCAGTACAGGCAGATCGAAACCGATAAGGGTTTTCAAAAACCTTCGTGTCTGTGGAGATTGCCACACTGCAATGAAGTACATGTCGATGGCTCGGGGGAGAGAAATAGTGTTAAGGGATTCCAATCGATTTCACCATTTCAAGGATGGAGCTTGCTCCTGCAATGATTACTGGTGAACTTAATCTTAATTCCTGCTGATTACTGAAAGATGGTATAGTTTTTTCATTGTTCAGTTTCTAGTCAGGATTTGCATCAGGCATTGTATAGCTCCTGGCCATTAGAACATCGTTAACATTTCTCCTGTCTACAGCTGCAAGTTCTGACAAAAGATATATATACCAGAAGAATTTACCGATGTTTCTGCTTCCAAAATGATGAAACTATGACTAACTAAACCTTTAGTTACTAATATCAAGTTTTTAATCTTCGAAAACATGGGCTAGAAGCTGCTTGGAATCCATAAATCCACTGGTTTAAAGACCCCAAATTCTTCTTCCTGACTCAGGAGGAAGCATTTCGAGTTTCTTTCCTGATATGATTTTGTTCGTTATGTCATTTGCATGGAAAGCTATAATATCAATTTCTGTCCTGACAAACCTGATATGATTTTCTTTCTCATTAATCTCTTGATGAGAGAAGCTATGGTTTATGGTTAGGTTCTTAATATAATTTATGATCAAAATTGCATTTATGAGGAATAACTTACTTTGGCATGACTTGTCTTCGTCGTCCAATTCTAAACAGAACAACTTCCCAGGGCGGGGAAAGTTGACAGGGACTTTCTTCTAAAATGGAAACTGACAGGTTCTTCTCCTTCTGCATATGATTTAAGCCCTGGAAAAAAGTTTTGGTATGTTCAGAAGTTGGTTCACAGGACCTAATCAAAGTGATGTGATGTTCAATAATGGCAGACTTGACGGCAACCGACCACCACACCAGCTCTTCCCCTTCCACCATTAATGGTCCTTCGATACAAAACCATGCATCATCTTCAACATTGTGAAGGCCAAATTTTAATTTAAAATTTAATTAAACTTTAAAAAATATCTGAGCAAATTTTTAAATAGAAACTAGTAAATTAGATTATCCGAATTTGAATTAAAATTTTTTTATATCAATTTAACATCAAATTAATCAAATAAAAATTAATAGATTTAAGTTGTTATCTGTCGAACTGATATCTAATTTAAAGTGGTTATTAAAAAATATATAATTTTATTTATTAATAGAATAATATTTTGTTAATAGAGATAAACTGAAATTAACACAAACAAAATTAGGAATAAGATCGATTTTTTTTTTTTTGCCTGAATTATAGCATTATAAAAAAAACTTAAGAAATAAGTCATGAATGCTTCTGCAACTGAACACTGTAACGAACATGTACATCACATGTAAAGCTTTCACTGCTCATTCCCATCTTTCCCGCTCACTTCACAGCATTCCATTGGTCTTACCAGACGATTTCACCTCAAATCACATCTCTTTCTTTTATCGTTTTCCTTTTCCATAGAAAGATACCATCTTTATCTCCATTCTTCTTTGTTCCTCTCTGGTTTCCTCTGTTTTTTTCTCATCACTTCTCACGGTTCCTTTCTGAACTAAAGGTCCTGCTCAAGAGCTTATAGGGAAGCCATTTTTGGAGACATAGCTAGGGTATTGAGGCCTCGAGGAGTCTTCTGTAACCTGGCGGAAAGTATCTGGCTTCATACACATCTTATAGATGATCTGATCTCTGTCTGCATAGAGACATTCAAAGGACCCGTGCGTTATGCCTGGCCAACCGTCCTCACATATCCAAGGTGATGAGGGTCTAAAGTTGTTCGTATTTCTTTTCCACAACTTCTAAATTCTCTTCCAAGTTCTTGAGTGACTTCTCTACTTTGAAGTCTGCGAGGCAGTTCTAATTTTCTTTGTTACTTTGAGACAATTCTTTACTTATGGCCTGATTCCTTACCTGTGCAGTGGTGTTATAGGATTTTTATTATGCTCAAAGGAGGGATCACCTGTTGACTTTCTGAATCCTGTGAATCCTCTTGAGATGGTAGAAGGAGCTATCAATCATAAAAGAGATCTCAGGCTTTATAATTGAGAGGTAATTACTTGTTTGCTCATCAGTTTCCTGTTTTCTTGGGGATATCTCTAATGTTCAGGATGCTTGTTAAGTTGAACGAGATGACCCGCAGTTTTTTCGTATGCTTTCTCTACCTCGTTTAAGACATTTAAGTCGTTAGTTCCTGTCTGAAAGATTTTACTGATTAAACTGTTAACTCAGTTCTTGTGTTTTCCTGAACAGATTCACTCTGCGTCCTTTGCATCGCCAACATTTTTAAAGAGGGAAGTGAAGTCTCTGTGATTCCAACAGAAATGAAGTGGAAGAAGCAAATTCTGAAATCAACGACATATGTTTATCAATCATGGCTCGCTGCGAAGCCATAAGCCCGTGTTATACTTATCAGGAAGAGAATGGGTCGTACCAAGAAAAATGATATGGAAAATCTTGCTTTTTGTCTCAACTTTCTTTCTTCCTACATTTGGGGAACTGGTGTAAGACACTTTCGTGTTTCCTACCTCAAAAGGAATTACTTACTAGATTTTTTGTCTCTGACATTCTCTCATACTTCTCTTGAATCAGAAAGAAGTCAATCATATGAAAGTGAAAATGAAGATGTTCCCAAGATCCCATAAACACCCCGTCACCCTACACTGTCGTATCATTCTTGCAAGTTCACTACTTTATCTTGATGTTCATGCAGAACTTTCAATTGAAAGGAATTGTATTCATTGATTCATTGTCCAAATTACCTTCCAAGTTCCAATCAACCTTGTAAAAGTTGACAAAAACAATACAACATTTGACAATATACACAAACACATATACTACATCCTCCAGATCTACTGCACCCCACCAAACTGGCCTAGCTACTAATCGCAGTGTTCCAGCTTCAACCTTTCTTTCCCTTTAAAACGAAAAAGCTTCTTCACTTTCCACTTAGTGCACATATCACAATTGATAATACAGTCAATCCTGCCTATCGCTCATCAGCCGTAAAATCAGGTTCTGCCGGTTTCTGAGGAAGCATAGGCGGCACTCTGTCGGCCATTCTTACCTTGCATGTTCTGCTACGTCGCAGACCACGTAGAGCATTGGCAGCAAAGCGAGAGGCATATATAGTAGCACCTAAACTTGGTGTGCTTCCACTTGCATTCGCCTTGGCTAATGCATCTTGCAGCCTGTTCTCTTCTTGCCTGAGAGATTCTTCCAGCTTCTTTTTACTGTATCGCCGCCACGCAGCTTGGATAAAACAGGCTGCCCATGTCCTCCATTGCTGAGAGTAAAACCTGAACGTGTGACGGAGTTGTTTGCTGTGGAGCCGCCGGAACTGGGAAGCAACAAACTTCAGGTCATCAGCCATTAAAGCAAAAGCTTCAACTTCCGAAAGGGTCTGCACAGTTCGGGTTGAGATGGGAAGGTTTGATGACGAATGGGGGTCTAGAGCCCATGTCAGAAGTTCTTCACCACAGAAGTCACCAGCCTTGAGGTACTCAGAGTTGAAGAAACCAGTTCTTCCACCATTAGTGGTCGTCGTCAACAATTTGCCTCGCATGATGAAGAGCATCTCGTCCACTGGATCGCCTTCACGAACAACATAGCTTTCCTCTGTGTAGAGTGCTGGTTTCAGACGGTCACACATAGCATCTAACAGTTGTTCATCCATTTTCTCAAACATTGGCACCTTCAAATGCATCCAGAAAACACAGTTAGTTGATGACATACAGATTACAAAAGAAAGCACCCCAATTGATCAGAAAATTGCAGAAGATGGTAGAACTCACTCTCATGAGCAGAGCCAAGCAGAGATGGCGTTTTATGTCCCTTCTAAGGTCCTTAGGCAGATTATGAACCAGAGTTTCTTCATCAACACCTCTGGTCTCTTGCCACTTATATTGTTCATATCGCCTGATCCGTTCCCTCAAATTCTCAGGAAGCAAACGGTGGGACATCCACTGCTCAGCATCTCGCCTTTTAACTCTCATTTCTTCTAGTCTTGTAGTAGTGGACTGCAAATACGTCTGTTCAAAGCAACATTGGCTCATCACACTTAATATCCAATGAAATTCAAGTATTTTAGCCTAACAATCCAAGAATTACAAGAAGTTCATTGAAAACCAATCAAGAATCATGTCTCGACGGGCAAAAGATGTACAAGTACCAGAAAAGATTAAAGAAAACAGGTATGTAAAACATCAACAATGAAGAACACCAGATGCAAATGCAGCCACCAATAAAGTATTGGTTTCAGCGGAACTTTACTATTGGACATCCACAAACCAGAAGTCCAATGACATCAAATGGAAACTTATGCCCACAAATAAGCATCTGACCGTAAAAATCAGCTCATGGCCAGCACTTGCAATAAAACAACAGACCTTACAACGAAAGGTGTATGGAATACCAAGATTCCGATTATATTCTAAAAACCATGATTGCATAAAGGAGTGGAAATAGAAGTTATCAGCACCAACCTGCATATTTCCAATAAGAAATGAGAACAGGACCAAACCGGAGATAGAAATGAAAACTGCAAAGCAGATTTCCCAGACATAGGTACTTGTACCAAGGTTTTGGCCAAGAGAACTGCAAAAAAAGCATCAAACATAAGGCACCACACATTATGTTTGTAAGTTGATGGCAAACTGCAAAATGCTGTACCTCAGATTTCGCAAGCCCCACCAAAAACAGTAAAAGAACTTCTTCGGAAAATCAGTAGAAGCTACAACACCAGACTTGAGAGCGTCAAGGAATATTCCGAATTCGAAAACCTGTTTATCAGACTGTATTGGGCAATAGTCATTAAGGAATGTCTTATTCCCTACTTCACCACCACAATATAGAGTATTCCTGTCACATCCAGTTTTCCAACAGGCATCTTTCCAGCAAGAAGTTTGTCTCTCAATGGAAAACAAGTACCAATAGGCTCCAAATACCTGAAATCAGAACAATAATCATCTAAACATTTGTACTAAAGCCAGAAATAGCATTTCTGTCAATAATATCTTCTGTTCATGCAAACTAACTAGGGGAGCTAATAGTGCATGCTTATTTTATTGAAATTTAAATAGAAACTTATCTAGTAATACTATTACAATCACAGTGCCAATGCTTTAAGTAAAAACTCTTGGCATAATGAAAAGCAGTCTCCGTTGATGAAGCACACAAAACATATGCTTATCATGCAAATGCAGATAAAGGAAGAGTATAGGAATATAGAGGAATAAATTAGAGAATAGAATCAATGGAATGAAAAGATGAAAATTCTTCTTAAACCCAATGCCAAGGAATCCTGTTCCGAATCACTGAGTCATCAGCATATAGGAATAATGTATATCTTTCCATTATCTATGAAAATAAGCATTGTTATAGCAGTAAAAACTTACATGACTAGCAACCATGTAAAGAAACAGATTGAATGCAGCTCCAGCCCAGGCTGTTTCTGTAAGTATTCCAGAAGTTCTTGTAACTTCCTTGTACAACGGGTAAATCCGCATGACCCTTGGCAAATACTGGAAGAGGACAACAAATTTCAGCAAGTTCTTTGTATTCAAAGATCTTGAGCCCCTCATCTTTGGGATGATTATTAGAATCACCACCTGCGTGTAAACCATGAAGTTAAGATTCCAGATATAGTATCAAACCCCAAAATACCATGCCAAAGGTTATGTCTATTTCCAAATCACCCCTATTCTATCTACATAAAATGTTAATCCAGATGCTTCAAGAGTGTCCAACCATTTCCACAATTAAAATACTAGAGTTGAAATGTCATCAGTACTGAATGTAACTATTTAAAGTTGGTAATTGTCCTGAGTCTTTGGACCATATGAACAATGTTGAAGACTACACAATGCACAAAGTGTAACTAAATGGAAAGCTTATTCCAGGAAATATGATGGACCGACAATGCTAGGAAAGATTCACTTATATGCCAAACAGAATCTATAGGCTACCCTTCACCTGTGGGAGAGGAAGGACTGCAAGAATGTCGATCAAGAAATACGATGACAGATATCTCTTTGCTATTGCCCATGCATCTTCAACAAGCACTCCCCTTCCAAAAACTCGAGATGAAGGAGCAATAAAACCAGTGCGAAATTGAAAAACAATGTGAAGTATATAGAAGACATCAGTGAATGAACGCAAAACACTGGCAGTAACCTCCATTTTCTCATCCAAGCTAAGGCACTTCTTGTCATCATCAATAACAGGAACATAAAAGAACAAGGGATCTAGTGAAACAGCAACCAGACATGACAATACAAATATCTTATTCCACTTTTGAAGGAAAGGCCCCTGTGGATCAAGAATTTTTATTCTGGAACTTGAGCTTTTGTCAGCAGAATTGCCAAAGGAATATGACTTCAAAGATTTTCTGATACTTTTAATTCTTTCAGAACCAGACTCCAATCTTCTGTGAAACTTTTCAGAAACTGAGCTTATAGTCTTTCTAAATTTTCCTGAATATAACACATGACTGTCAGAGTACTGTCCTTCTACACGTTTTTCCGAATTCCAATCCTGAAACCTGAAACAACATCAATGTAAGAAGTCAAGTGTATAACATTTCAACTTAAGAAAACACAATCTTATAACAAGTTAAAATGAAACCAACTCACATATCAGAAACATCCTAAACACCAACTATCAGATTCAAATAAGAATCAATATACAGTGGCAATGTGAGAAAATAACAATCCCACAAAACAAAAAAGAAAACGAACCTCACAGACTTGTCCCGAGGATAATTCATAACTGAACTTCGTTTAATGTTATCAACAAAACCCGACAAATCTCTTCAAGAACTTCGAACAAAGCATCACATACGAACTCCTGCAAACGTTAGAACAATCCTGGTTTAAACCCGACAACAAACGCAACGAAACGAAGCACAAGTTGGAAACATCCCAATCCATGGATAAAGTTCACAAACACTCACTAACAGCAAGGGAGACGAAGACCCAGAAACAAATTGCAAAGAATGAAGAGTTGCAACATCGCAGTTTCAAATCCCTTGGAAAACTTCCATTTCCATAGCCCCGCATCCCAAAAATGGAAACTTTTACAGGAGAAACTGAACAAAAATGGAAACTTTAAAACATGCTAGATTCCCGGAAAATCTAAAAACGGAATCCGAAAACCGCCTCATCACCGGTTTCCTTCTCAACTCACGATGCAATTACTATCCCAACAAAAAATCGACTCAAAACAAAAAAAATAAACTAAAGAATATAAACATGGTAAAGACCAGAAATTGAATTCAGCAGAAGAATCAACTCAAATCACCAAAAGATCAAAAGGGTTGACAGTAACTTACTTGAAAATAAGAAATCAGATTACAAAAAATAAAAAGAAAGAAGAACTTGAGGACTCCTCCCAATCTGGTTGGTGCCAAGAAAGTATCAAAGACACTTCCTTTCTCTTCACTTTTCAACGTCAGCTTCTTGTTAGTGAGTTATTAGATTACTTGTCTGAAAGAGAGAGAGAGAAAAAAAAAAAAAAGAGACAGTACAAACACTACGGAAATGTCAAGGAAACATCGAGGTCAAGTGGTCAACAACAACAGTGTTCTCTGTAATAAAAAAGATAAATTTTCCAAGAAAACATAGAAAAAAACCAAACTTTAGTAGGTAACACTGTACATAGAAAGCATTCCTCCATGACCGGTTTTACCGGTTACGCAAAACATTCAACTTGTGTTTTTGTCAAACAACTCTTTTTGTTCTTACATGATGTTTTCTTAATGTAATAAAATGATTTACTATGACTTATGAAATCAACCAGGCATAGTGACAGATATTCCAACGTGCTGACGTCTGAATAGGCTATTAGGTGAGTCGGACCAATTTGACCTAAAATTAACCAACTTGATTCAAATTGACTAAAATTTGAGTTGAATTTCATTTTTTCATTTTTAAATTTCAAATTGAACTTAAGTTTGAGTTGTTAACCTAAAATTTTAAAAATTTTAACAAAAATATTATTTAAATAAATTTTTATTTTTTTAATTTAAATTAAAAAACATCCAAATCGAACTTGAATATAATCGAGCTTGGGTTTAACTTCGAACAATATGGCTCAAATCCAAGTAGACTTTAAATACGATCCAAGCTTAGACAAGCTAAATGTCATCTCTAATTTGAAATTCGACACGTTATCATAAATTTAAATTTTGATAAATTAAAATTTAAAGATAAGATTCAAATTAAATTAAACTATTAATTACAATTTAAATTTTGATAAAAGAAAATTAAAATTTAAAGATAAAATTTAAATTAAATTAAATTATTAATTACAGTTTATAAAAACAAATAGACACTATGGAGCTAAATATATAAAAAAATATTTGTTTATATAAGTACAACATATATTATTAAAGAGAAAATTTAATTAATAATAGATTATGCTAAATTTATAAACTTTAATCCTATTATATTTATTAATTAACTTTTTATGTTTAATAATTTATATTAAAAACAATAATTTTAAATTTTATTGTTTAAAAATAATATTAAATATTTTATCCAATAAAGAGAGAGAGACAACAATATTTTCCAATAGATTTTATGCAGTCCACGTGGCCAGTGGCTATTGGGTGCTTGCTTCAGATCAAACTAAGTAGATTCAGGAAGTGCGCCACGTCGCCACATCTATTCGGTGCACACGCACCCACACTATCAGTGTCTTCTTCTTCTTCCTCTTCTTCTTCTTTTTCTTCAGCTTCCTATATATAGAGGAAATAGCAAAATGGAGAATTGCTATAAGATTCTCTAGGGTTTCAGAGTCTGTTCTATTTCGCTTGAAGCTTTATAATTAGTAATGTTGAATCTCAGATTCGGATCCTTACCTTTCTATTCTTGACACCGATCCGACTACTTTCGGAGCCATCGTTGGCTTTTCTTATTTTTCGATCGGTGGTCTGTCTTTTTAGCTATTCCTTTTGTTTGTTATCTTTTTCGGGTGTGGTTTGTGAGCCTTCATGAGTCGACTAAATTAAGGGTATGAATTTTCTATTCCTGCTGTGCTATTAACTATAACCCTTTTTTTTTTCTTTGATCAAATTTGGGCTTTGTTTCTGATCCTTAGATTACACCTTAAGTAGCTGTGGGACGAGAAAGTGTGAAATGAATTAACTTTGAAGAAGTTTTCCCAAATAAATTTATCTGGGTTTTGTGCTTTTTGTACGTATGTATGATTGTTATGAATGCTTGAACGTGGTTTAGTTCTTTTTTATTTTGATTTCTGCAATCACTTTCGAAGGAGTTTGAGAATATTTGGTGCTTTAATTATATAAAGTTTCTGCATTTCATTCCAAAAACTTTTTTCTTTTCCTTTTTTGGGTATTATGACATATTTGTTCCTCTTTATTCGAGACCAGAAAAGTCGAATCTTTCTTTTTCGTGAGTTCTAATTCGCCAAATGGAACATTCTTTGGTTAATGATTTGAGGAC
>JANVCQ010566680.1:0-17117 GCA_025531925.1 Erythroxylum plowmanianum | reverse complement strand
TCAATCAACTCATCCACTTTCTTCTCATAATCTATATAAATTCACTCAAACTTCAAAGTCCTCAAAATTAAACAATTCTTTTCTCATAAATTATTTCTTAAATATTTGATAATTTGAAGCATAGTATATAAAAATAAAATATTAGTAAATTTATTCGTGTACAAGATTTTAATTATAACTTCAAAAATACTTATAGACAAAATAATAAATATAGAGAATTTAAAAGATATAATACAAACACTCGGCCTTGTTGCATCTTCTTCAAATCTTTAATCCAAAAAAAGTACTAAATTTAAATTATGATAAAAATGGAAATTAAAGAAAAAAGGTATGGGAGATGTAATTAATACCATTCATTTTCATCTTCATTGCTTTAATAATCCAGGCCAAGTAAATTTTTGAGGTACTTTTCATGCAGTATGTTGTAATTTAACCTTAAGTAACTTGTTTTTCTCTTCAAGACACTGAACCCAAGGTGGCTTGACCCAAGCCCTTTTTCCATCCCTAGCTTCAAGATGTTAGCATATTATTATTTCATTTCCTTTTTAAGGATAGCGTGCGCAAACTACATTGGTTGTGTTTTTACAAGAAGTCATCCTCTAGCAGAGTCAGAAGCAGCAGATGCCAAGTCTGACAAGGCATATGCCGAGGATGATGACTCAGCATCTGCTCCGGCATATCAGTTTGACGAAACATATGCTCCTCCATCAACTAGCACCAGACCAATCACAAAATTTTGTAGCCTATCAAAGGTTGATCAATGAATAATTTCATCCTTCCTGTTAACACTTGTAACGTAATAATATATATGTAACCAATGTTTTAAAAATTGAATTGGTTCGGTTGGTTTAACAATAAAATCTTTGAACCGAACAATTTTTAATTTTTCAATTTGATTTATTTTAATAATCTTTGTTGTTAAAAACTGATTAGTTTATTAATTAATTGACTAATTTTAGTAGACTAATAAGTTTTTATAAACTAAAATAAATCTATTAATTTTCATTTAATAGTCTCTTTTCAATTAAACTTAAACTTTTTGATATGTAAGTATAGTCTTTTTTTAATTATTTTCAAATTCTTTAATTTTATTTAATCTTTAACTGATTTTATGATGTTCTAATACCATTTGAACCTTTTAAACTTAAAATTTATTATCTTACTGATTTAACTTCCGATTCGATTTTTAAAATATTATATATAGCATTAGTATATTATTTATGTAACAACAACATACTATTAGGCATACGAGAGACATTTTTAGGATATCTTTTTTTTTTGTAATAGTTTAGAACTTTAGATTGAAATAAACATAGAATATTCTTTTTTAAAGCAACGAAAAAAGATTAAAATTAAAGTTATAAATTCAATTGATTGAACTTATAATTTTCAATTGATTAATAAAATTATAAAATTTGAGATTTTATATTATATGGATATATAAAAATGACTTATTAATTTTTAAAAAATCAAAATGACTTAGTTTTGTCATTGCTCGTTAGGCCTGGGTCCGAGCCCCAACTCGAGGCCCGATCAAATCAAGCTTGGTTAGGTCCAAGCCCAATTGCGATGCCTAGTGGAGAGATTCTAAGGAAGGAATCAATTTTAACTTTGGAAGAATGTTATACATTGATTCGTCGAGAGGCAAAATGTCATGAAACGTGGAAAGGATAATTTGGAAACTTTGAAGTTGTTGCTATGGTGGTTGGAAACAAATCAAAAACAACCATTGGTGGTGAAAAGTCTACATACAAGTGCACTCATTACAACCAAATTGGACATACTAAAGATCGATGCTATGAACATATACTATATCTTGATTATTGGGACAATAATCAAGCACCCTAAAAGAAGAATTTCAAGAAAACTCCAATTGCTATTGTTGCTAAGGCCAAAATCAATGATGATGTTGTTGACAAGACTTCTACATTAATAACAACTACAAATAATGATGGTATGACTGCTAATGGTTTTGCATCTGTTTCTAATAGTACATGGATAGTTGATTTTGATGCTACAAGTCATATGACCTTTGATTCTAGACAGGTTATTGAACTCATAGATTCCTCAAATTTTTTTATTGCTAATGGTGACAAAACCCGAATTGTTAGAGAAGGGTCGTCTTGAATTCTCACTAATACTTTAAATTTGGATTCTATTTTGGTTGTTCCATCCTTAGATTATAACATCTTATCTATTTCTCAATTAACAATAGCCTTATCTTGCATTGTAATATTTTGGCCTTACTTTTGTCTTTTTAAGAACATCCAAATAATGCAGACGATTGGTTGTGGTATTAGCAGAGGAAAGTTGCATTATCTGGACCTCACGTCAAAGAGTTTAGACAAGTTGCATCAAGTTTTTGTTATGAATGACTCAAAGGTGGAGAAAAATAAAACTAAACTTTGGTTGTGGCATCGAAGTTTGGGGCATACATCTTTTGGGTATCTCATAAAACTATTTCCTAGTTTGTTTGAAAAAATTGATGTCTCTAATTTCCATTGTGATGTTTGTGAAATTGTAAAATATCATCAAAATTCATTTCCATCAGTGTTAAATAAGAGTCCCTTGCCCTTTATAGTTATTCACTTTGGTGTATGAGGTCCATCCAAAATTCCAACTTAGGGTGAATCTCATTGGTTTGATACTTTTATTGATGATTGTATGAGGATTACTTGGTTGTGGTTAATGAAATCCAAAAGTGAAGTGGATTTATTGCTCCAAAATTCCATAAGATCATTCAAACTTAATATAATGCACAGGTTCGAGTTCTTCGTAGTGATAATGGTGGAGAATATTATATTTTTGAGTTGAAACATTATTTGGAAGCACAAGGTATTATCAAACTACTTATGTGTATACACCGCTATAGAATGGGGTAGCCGAAAGGAAAAATCAAAACATTTGTTAGAAGTTGTTTGTGTCTCATTAATTCAAGCTCTATGCCACTAACTTATTGGGGAGAAGCTCTTTCTTCCACTGCATATTTGATTGATCGAATTCCTTCCCACTCAATTGAATTTTAGACATCATTTTAAGTCCTCACTAATGTTGTAGTTGCTCCACCAATACCAAATTTGCCTCCTTATGTTTTTGGATGCGTAGCATTTATACATATCCATAAACATCAACATAACAAGCTAGCACCACGAGCCCTGCGGTGTGTTTTTCTTAGGTATACAACAAACTAAAAGGAGTATTGATGTTATCATCCTCTAATGAAATGTATGTTCATCACAATGGATGTAGTATTTCATAAAGATACAATGTATTTCTCTAAGTCTGAGCTTTAGAGGGAGTACCAGAAGGAAATTTAGACTTTCAATTATGAAATTTAGGGGGAGTGTAAAGGTGACTGTCAATTTGGAGATGGTAACGATGTTAGTGATGGTGCCAATAATCAGTTGGAACATGAAGAAAAGCATAAAAGGGATATTAAACTAGAGGATATGGATAAGAAGGTACAACTAAAGTAGAGGTTGTTGGTCCATTAAGTGTAGAAATTAAGACTCACTAATATACCACATCAATCGTTTACTGAGGATGTTCCTATTCTTGACCCTAAGCCACTTAGAAAATAACAACTAGAGTGTCTTATTAGAGTTATTCCTAAGCTTTCATATGAGCCTAAAATTTCAAACAGAGTTAAATATCTTACAAGTCATTATGTGTCAAATAATAATTTGTCAGAATCAAATGGGTCATTTGTAAATCAATTATCTGTTATAGCTATACCTATCAATGTGTAAGAGGCTCTAAAGGTTCCAAGGTGGAGAGCTACAATGAATGAGAAAAAAACTCTTTACAAAAAAAACTTAGGAAATTGTTGAATGCCTACCAGGAAAGAAGCCAGTTAAATGTCGATGGGTTTACACTATAAAGTACAATGTAACTTACGCAGTTGAAATGTTTAAAGTAAGATTGGTGGCAAAGGGGTATATACTCAAACCTATGAGTTTGATTACATAGAGACATTTTTTCTTGTAGCTAAAATTAATAATGCTAAAGTATTGTTGTCCCTAGTTGCAAACTTTGATTGGCCTTTGCAATAATTTGATGTAAAGAATGCTTTTTTTGCATGGTGAATTGTCAAAAGAAATCTATATAAAGTTTCCACCAGGTTGTATGGTAGAAAAAAGACAGAGTAAAAAGGTTTTTAGATTGAAGAAGTCATTGTACAGGCTGAAGTAATCTCTAAGAGCATGGTTTGGACGGTTCACAAAGTCTATGATAACTTTTAGATATCATCAAAGCAATTTAGACTGCACTTTATTCTTGAAAAAAGGCAAGATAAAATCACTACTCTTATTGTATATGTGGATGACATGGTGGTGATAGGAGATGATCCAGAAGAGAGGAAGGCACTACAAGAAAACTTGTCCAGAGAATTTGAAATAAAAGATCTTGATTTCTTGAAATATTTTCTTAGGATTGAAGTTTTTAGATCGAAGAAATGAATTTTATTTCCTAAATAAAATATACATTAGACTTATTACAAGAAACTGATACGTTAATATGTCAACTAGTTGATACATTAGTTGAGGAAAGCTTAAAGTGATGTATAGAAGCAAACCAAATACCAATTAATAAAGGAACATATCAAAGGCTTGTCGGAAGGCTAATGTGCTTGGTTCTCACAAGACTTGACCTTGCTTATTCTTTGAGTATTGTTAGTCAATTTATGCATAATCTAATCAGTTTATGCATAATCCTAAAGAACAACATATGAAGGTAGTTATGATAATTTTGAAGCATTTAAAATTTGTTGTAAGTAAAGGAATTTTGTTTACTAAAAATACAAATTGTTAACGTATAGATGTGTATATAGATGCTGATTGGGTTGGATCAATAGAAGATAAAAGGGCAACTTCTCGTTACTTCACATTTATGGGTGGTAACGTTGTTACATAGAGAAGTAAAAAACAAAATGTAGTTGCTTGCTCAAGTGTGGAAACTGAATTTAGAGGTATATCACTTAGTCTCTATGGAACTTTGTGGCTTAGATTACTTTTAAATGATTGAGGCTATCTATTGAAGCAGCCAATTAGTTTATATTGTGACAACAAAGTTGCTTGTGATATTGATTACAATCCTGTCCAACATGATCAAACAAAGCATGTTGAGGTTGACAGGTTCTCCATTAAAGAAAGTTGGATGAAAAATTGTCAAATTGCCCCATATTCAGTTTAAGGATCAATTGGCTAACATTCTTACCAAAAAAGTTTCAAATCATGTGCTCTCAAAATTTCATAACAAGTTAGTCATGCATGACATCTATGCACCAATTTGAGAGAGGGGGGTGTGATGAGATTTTTCTCCATAATTGTTAAGATTGTACAGCTATAAATATATTCTTAGACTCTTAATTATAACTCCTAAATATAACTGTAAGATAATTATAGCTATAGGATTAATTATTAAGATTTTTTCCTTTAGTGTACATCTCCGAAAAAGTGACAATATTATTTTTCTTCTTCTTTGTCTAATCTTTAAAGTTATTCTTTTTTCTAAAGTACCTTTTTGTCTACATGCCCATTTTACCTCATAATGTTCCCTTTTTTTTCCATCAGTACATTGACTAAGATCATCTCAAAGTAATGGGAATAGTGACTAGTGCAATTGTATCGTTTAGAAGATGTAACAATAATGAAAACTTGATGCTAAGAATGTTAAATTGGATTTAAAGGATTCAGGGGAGAGGATGAGTGAGAGTAGAGGGTGGAAAAACAAAGAAAACTTGATTGGTGATTAAACTAAGATAGTCAGTAACCACATGATTGATAGTAAAATTCTTACAATAGAACAACGGTTATGCTTAAATCTTGTTTTTTCAAAATACAGTTGAGAGCATGTAACACTATCCCAAATCATTCTTTCATATAGTCCTAATTTAATAAACCCATCATTTCATGTTTTAGTTATAATGGAGGGATTGAAAAATGAATGAATGGTGTACACATAATTTTTTATTCCAAGTAAAGAAATTAACAAAAGACTAAATTTAAGGAATACAAAAAGTGCAATGTCAAGTGCCAAATGAGTCATCTTAAGAATATTTTACTGTAATAGTAATATAATTCCAACTACTCCCTATACTAGCTATAATTCAGCTAATTATTAAGCTGTTTGACAGAACGTTTATTATTCATGATGGCTTTCCATAGCAATTAATTAAAAGACTTGAAATCTTAGCAATAATTAATCTATGGATATTATTGTTTTATATATCACATCTTAACCTTTTCTAGTGTTGGAATTATGCCCATAACCCAATCGTTATGTAATAGATTGAACATTTTTGTTTTGTAATTATTAACTTTGTTTAATAATATGGCAAATGATTATATTATCATATTATGGTTATTGTTTTTTAAATTCTAATATCATAAGTCCTTGATTAAATTTATACACTTGACGTCATAATGGAGATTATGATAATGAGAGTCAAGTCTTTATGGTTTAATCTAAAAGTGTTCTTGATCATAAGATCATCTAATAAGGACTTTAATGATTCGGTTAGAGCAATATGTATGTAATAGTATTTATTGGTTGGATATTATTAGATCTTATTAACTAAGTTACATATATAGATAATGCATATGGAGATATGATCATTAAGCTGACCAAACTGAGAATTCCCAATGGTTAATGTTACATATGAACTATTAAGTGGGATATTCTTATAAGAATTTAAATGCATATTTTTTCTTTGACCTAAGATCATCACAATAATGAATAGGTCACTTATTATGTTTTGATGTTAGATACCTAGTGTGTAAAAATGCTAGTTGAATGATCACTGGATATAATTAAGTACCTATTTGATTAGTGATGAGTCAAGATGGGATCCATCGACTCTAGGTAATGAGTTTGAGCTTTATATTATCATTGATCTTAATGGTTGTTTCAAGACCTTGGCCAGGGTGATTTAATGAGTTAGGAAAAGAAGTTTCTTAAGTCATTCACTAATCATTAACGATCGACATATAAAATAGTTGGTTATCTAATAGGGTTTGATAGTTAAACCATACCTTAGGATAATCTGAAGTTGTAATCAAGGAAGGTAATAATACGTTATCTTGAACTAGGTTTTATCTTTGTAAGGTTGTTACTTCACACTATCAGGTCGTTAAAGAGTGTTTTTAAATGCCAACCTTAATTAGTAATTAATTAGATTAATTACTACTAGCTTGGTGATGAACCTATGTATTCACATACTTAATAGTGTAATATTTCCTATTTATGATTATTTAATTTATTATGAGATAATTTATTAAATAATCTATATGGCTTATTATTATATTTTTTAGCATAGAAAATATAATTAATATTGAAAATTTTCTTATATAAAATAAATGAATAAAATAAAATAGTTTTATTTTATTTCTTTTTATAAATAATAATAATTACTAAAAAAAGTTAGATGGCCTTGGTGGTTTTGTTTTGGTTTGACATTTAAACCAAAACAAAATGAACTGATGTGTGGTTAGTTTTTAAGTTTTAAAAACATTAAAACATTCACAAAGAAGATGAGAGTAAAAACAGATACTCTTTCACAAGAGATACATTTTTAAGACTTACGAAGAGAAGAGTGAAATAGAGATTCTCTTTCATGTTTTGTACATTAATATAACTTATAAAGTGAAGAAATTATTTCTGGTTTGCAGTGAACTTTTATACAAAAGAAAGAAGAGTGAATAATACATACTCTTGTTTTCTGTATGTCATAATAAACAAGAGACAATTGTTTTATTATATTCTTGAAGAAAGAGTTCTTTAAAATCTTCCATAGCTATATCAAGTGTTGAAAGTGGGACATATTTCTCAGTGTGAAGTGCATAAAGACTTCATTTTTTCGAAGTTTACTGTCGATTAATCCTCATAAATTTCAGGTATTTATTATTTGCCTGTTCTTACTGTTAGTATGTTTGTTAAATGCAATAGATGAATATAAGATTGCAATTTTTATTTTTGCTTCATATGCAATCCTTCAATTGGTATCAGAGACAGTTTTGCATTCACATCATATTTGAAAAATGACCAATAATTTGTGTATTTGTTGTGTTCTTTGTTTTAACACATGGAAGTTGTCCATTTAATATTTTTGAAATTGGTTTCACGGATAACAAAATGAGAGACAGATGTTATTATAATACATGGTTTTAAAAACAATGGTTAACATCTCCACTGTGAAATTGGTTTCAAAGAAAAACAACAAACTCATTTAATGCATTTAATAGATGCTATACACATGGTTAATACAAAGTTTGTTAAAAGGTTTTGGTTAAAAGCCTTGACAAATGTTGTGTTTTTATGACAAACTCATTTAATGCATTTAATAAATGTTGTATGCATGGTTAATGTAAAGGTTTTAAAAAGGTTTTGGTTAAAAGCCTTGACAGATGTGTTTTTTTTATGGAAAAATCATTAAAGACAAATTCAAGATGTTGTACACATATAAGCTTTTGATAGAGAATGCATGGTTTGAAAACCAAAAATGTTTTAAAAATCATTTGGATAGATGTGCACGGTAAACTTATTAAAAGAATTTGGGAAAAGCATTTGATAGATGCTTTACAATATGTTTTTATAGATTTTACCCATATAGTCCAACTATTTATCTGTTTATAAAATAAATTGATAAATGTTTATTACATTCAAAGTTTCTTGTACGAATGTTGTCTGAAAAAGTGATATGATCATTAGTGTTATTAAAATTGTTTTAATAACATGAAATCTTGATCTTTCAAAATTATTGAGTTTATTTTGATATAATATATGATATTTTATCAAAAAGTATTTTCCACCCAAGTAGATAATAATATTTATTTTTGTTTACAAGGAATCACCTGATAATCAGGTGACTTGAAGTTCAGGGATAAATAATATTTTTTTATTACATATGATGCATGTGTGAGGAAAAATTACTTAATTTTATACTTTTAACCTAGACTACCTAGGGAGTATAACATTAATTAATTCTCCGTCACTTGGGTGGATAAATTATATTATACTAATAGGAACGACCTGATAACCAGGGGATTATATAGTATTGAGCCTACTATAAATTTTATATGATAAAATAGGAAATTTATCACTATTTAATTATGAATGAGTAATGACTTGATAACCAAGGGACTCATTCATGTTTTAAAGATTTTATATCATTTAGATAAAAGTCCATGTCTTAAAGATATACGATTGTGTTCTTATTTTTATGTTTTCTTTTTATTAGATTTCTCAAAATGTCTACTATATCACTGCGAAGCATTTTTGATGCTAACAAGCTAGCGGGTAACAATTTTGATGATTGGTACCGCAATCTGAGAATTATTCTCATGTATGAAAAACTTATCGATGTGATTGATAAACCCATGATGGAAGCACCTCCTAAGGAAATTGATGATGCTAATGCATTGGATGCACATTTTATGTATAATGAACAAAGTAGTAATTCCAAGTGCATTATTCTGGCATCAATGAGTTCTGAACTCCAAAGGTAGCATGAAGGCATGAATCCTCGACAAATCATTAAGCATCTTAAGAAGATGTATGGGTCACAAAGTAGGATTGCTGGATACCAGTTATCTAACTCCTTATTCAAGTCTACACTGAAGCCCAAATCTCCTGTGGGACCCCATTTTCTTAAGATGATTGATCTTATAAAACAACTTGAGAAGTTAGGGTGTTCATTAAGGAAAGAGTTTTCACAAGATTTTATCTTATAGTCTATTACTGATTTTTTTCACCATTTATTGTTAATTTTACATGAACAAGATCGACTGTGATCTTCATGAAATGCTCAACCTGTTGATCGATTATGAACATCAAGTAGCATCATCTGAGAAGGTGAAAGTGTTAGGGTCTCTGGACCTAGTTAGTAATGTTTTTAAGCATATGTGGAAGGGCAAGAAGAGGCCCAAGATAAATCAATTTGCACCCAAGGGTGATTGGAACAAATCCAAAGGTAAGGAGAAGAGAGTTGACCAAATGGATGCTGAATATTTCTTCTGTACAAAGAAGGGATACTGGAAGAGGAACTGCCTAGAGTATTTAGCTACTTTGAAAGGTAAGAAACAAGGTGGGACATTTATGAAAAATATTTTCATGATTTCCTTAACTACTATTGATTCTACTAAATGGGTATTAGATACTGGTAGTAGCTTTAACATCTGCAATATGTTACAGTGTCTAAGGATCAGTAGGAGATTGAAGAAGGGAGAAGTTAAGCTACAAGTTAGGAATGGAGCAAGTGTTACTGCCCTAGCTGTAGGAACTATTTCTCTTGTTATGCCTATAAGAAGGACTTTATTATTAGAAGATTGCTATTATGTTCCTAAGTTTATTTCGAACATTGTTTTCATTTCTTCATTAGATAAGCGTGGATTTCATACAATCTTTAAGAATAACCCATGTAATATATTTCATGGTGATGAATTATATGTAAGTGGTTATTTACAATATGGTCTTTATGTCTTACCTGAAATAATTATTTATCCAATTATAAATGTTTCTAGTCAAAAAAAGGAAGAGAGATAATCATACAAATCAAACTTACCTTTAGCATTGTAGACTTGGTCATATTAGTGAGAAAAGAGTAAATAAGTTGCACAAGGAAGGATGCATTAGTCAATATGATTCTGAATCGTATGAAACTTGTAATCTTATCTCAAAGGCAAAATGACCAAATCTCCTTTTACTAGAACTAGAGAGAGAGCTACAGAGCTTTTAGGACTCATATATACTGATGTATATGGGCCTATGAAAGTTCAAGGTAAAGGTGGATATTCTTATCTTATCACCTTCATTGATGATATGTCAAGATATGGATTTGTGTATCTTAAGAAACACTAGTCTGAATCATTTGAAATGTTCAAAAGATTTCATAGTGAAGTTGAAAACAAACTGATACGAGTATTAAGTCACTAAGATCTGATAGTTGCAGTGAGTATCTTAGTGATGATTTTGTTGATTATCTAAGGCAAGATGGAATCTTGTCTTAGTGGACTTCTTCAAGAACAACACAATAAAATGGTATTTCAGAAAGGAGAAATCGAATTTTATTAGATATGGTGAGATCCATGATGGGATTCACTGATCTTTTTATCTTCCTATGGGGATATGCTCTATAAGCTACTGCCTATCTATTAAACAAAGTTCCTACTAAAGCAGTCACTAAAACTCTATATGAGATGTGGAAAGGATGTAAGCCTAACCTAAAACATTTGAAAGTTTAGAGTTGTTTAGCTTATATCAAGAGATTGTTGCCAGATAAGCTTAAAGCGAGGTCTAACAAGTATAGATTTGTTAGCTATCCTAAGGAAACTATGAGATACTATTTCTATCATCCTTATGAACACAAAGTATTTGTGGCCAAAAATGCAACTTTTTTAGAAAGGGGGTTCTTTAATGGAGGAAGTTATGGTGTAGAAATATATCTTATTGAAATTCAAGATTATGACGAATCAACCCAAGCTCAAGAGCATCAGATATATGTTGAGCATCCTTTATTTAATGTCTTGAAATTAACACATAGGGTACCGGCCTTAACCATTGGGGAGAATAGACTGGTTAATGAACCTGTACAAGAACCAGGGCAACAATAAGATTAAGTAAAGGAAGCACCTATTAAACATAAGCCTTTTAGAAGGTCTACAAGGGATCGTCGTGCACTAAATAGATTAAACTTAATGATGCAAGATGATGAGGATAATCATATTGATGATATCCCATATATTGATGGTGACCCTAAGACTTATGAAGAGGTTATGGCAAGTTCAGATTGTGAGAAATGGTCTAAAGCCATGGAATCTGAGTTAGAATCCATGAGAATCAACAAAGTATGAATTTTAGTTGGTCACTTAAAGGATATAAACCCATAGGATGTAAATGGGTATATAAGAAAAAATTGGAGCAGATAGGAAGGTTGAAACCTATAAAGCTCGTCTTATTGCCAAGGGATATAATCAAAAGGAAGGTATTAATTATGATGAAACTTTTTCCCCTGTGGCAATGCTTAAATCTATTTAGATTCTACTTGCCATAGTTGCATATTATGATTATGAGATATGGCAAATGGATGTGAAAATGAAGTTTCTTAACGGAGAGCTCAAGGAAGATGTCTATATGACTCAACCTGAAGGTTTCACATTGCCATCTGCTTCTAATAGAATATGCAAGCTATAAAGATCCATTTATGGATTGAAGTAATCTTCATGAAGTTGAAATATTCCCTTCAATATAATAATCGCAAAGTTTGAGTTTGTTAGATGCGAAGAAGAGCCATGTGTGTACAAGAAGGTTAGTGGGAGCATAGTTATTTTCCTAGTACTGTATGTAGATGACATATTGCTAATAGGAAATGATGTAGTAGCCATGCAAAAGAAAAAAATTTGACCATTTGAACAGTTCTTCATGAAAGATTTGGGAAAGTAGCTTACATTCTTGGAATCAAGATCTATAGAGATAGATCAAGGAAGCTGCTAGGGCTATCCCAATCTATGTACATTGGTACTATCTTAAAAAAGTATCATATGGAAAAATCCAGAAAAGGTTATCTATCGATAGGCACTGGAATTTCTCTTAGTAGAGAGGATTGTCCTAAAACCCTAAAAGAAAGAGAGCACATGAGTAGGGTCCCATATGGCAGTGTAGTGGGAGCTATCATGTTATACCATAACATGTACAAGACTTGACGTAGCTTACGTGCTAGGAATAGTGAGCATGTATCAAGTTAACCCAGGTGAGGAACATTGGAAAGTGATTAAAACCATCCTTAAGTACCTGAGAAGAACTAATGACCAATTCCTCATATATGAAGATTATGAATTAAAGCTAATAGGCTATATTGATGCTAGCTTTGCATCAAATAAGGATGATAGTAAGTCTACCTCTGGTTATATTTTCACCTTGAATAGAGGAGCAGTGAGTTGGAAAAGTTCCAAACAAGCTACTATAGCTGATTCATTTACTAAAGCAAAATACATAGCTATATGTTATGCAGCTAAGGAAGCTGTTTGGATGAAAAAGTTCTTAACTGAACTTGGTGTGGTTCCTTTGATAAAGGAAGTTGTTCCTTTATTATGTGACAATACCGGTGCTATTGCACAAACTAAGGAACCAAGGCCACACTAAAGATTCAAACATATTTTGCGAAAGTTTCATCTGATTAGAGAAATTGTTAAGCGTGAGGACGTTCAAATTCAAAAGGTTGAAGGAAAGGAGAATGCCCCAGATCCCTTCACTAAGGCGCTTGGATCAAAGGAGTTTGATAAGCACAAGTGGAAGATAGGATTGAAGTTTATGACTGATTAGGTCTAGGTCAAGTGGGAGATTGTTGGAATTATACCTTTGACCCAATTGTTATATAATAGATTGAACATTTTTGTTTTGTAATTATTAACTTTGTTTAATAACATAAAAAATGATTATATTATCATATTATGTCTATTGTTTTTTTAGTTCTAATATGATAAGTCCTTGATTAAATTTATACACTTTCCATCATAATGGAGATTATGATAATGAGAATTAAATCTTTAAGGTTTAATCTAAATGTGTTTTTGATCATAGCATCATAAAATAAGGACTTTAATGGTCCGGACATATCAATATGTATGTAATAGTATCTATTGGATGGATGTTAGTAGATCTCACTTACTAAGTTACATATATAGATGATGCATATGGAGATATGATCATTGAATTGACCAAACTGAGAATTCCCAATAGTTAATATTACTTATGAACTGTCAAGTGGGATATTCTCATAAGGATTTAAATGTATATTTTCCTTTCACTTGAGATCATCATAGTAATCAATAGGTCACTTATTATGTTTTGATGTTAGGCACTTAGTGTGTAAAAATTCTAGTTGAATGATTATTGGATATAATTGAATATCTATCTGATTAATGGTAAGTGAAGATGGGATCCATCGATTCTAGGTAATGAGTTTGAGCTCTATGTTGTCATTGATCTTAATGGTTGTTTCAAGACCTTGGCCAGGGTGATTGAATGAGTTAGGAAAAGAAGTTTCTTAAGTCATTCACCAATCATTGATGATCAACATGTAACATAGTTGGTTATCTAATAGGGTTTGACAGTTAAACCATACCTTAGGATAATCTAAACTTATAATAATGGAAGGTAATAATACATTATCCTTAACTAGGTTCTATCTTTATGAGGTTGTTACTCGACACTATCTGGTCGTTGAGGAGTATTGTTAGATGTCAACCTTGATCGGTAATTAATTGGATTACTTACTACTGGCTTAGTGATGAACCTATATGGTCACACACTTACGAGTGTAATATTTCCTATTTATGATTATTTAATTTATTATGAGATAATTTATTAAATAATCTATATGGGATTTTTTTTTTCTAGCACAGAAAATATAATTAATATTAGAAATTCTCTTGTTCAAAATAAATGAATAAAATAAAATGGTTTTATTTTATTTCATTTTATAAATAATGATAATTATTTAAAAAAGTTAGATGGCCTTGCTAGTTTTGTTTTGTTTTGACATTTAAACCAAACAAAATGAACTAACGTGTGGTTGGTTTTTAAGTTTTAACAATGTTAAAACATTCACAAAGAAGATAAGAGAAAAAGCACATACTTTTTCATAAGAGATACGTTTTTACGACTTTTGAAGAGAAGAGTGAAATGGAGATTCTCTTTCATGTTTTATATGTTAATATAACTTACGAAGTGGAGAAATTATTTCTAATTCGCTGTGAACATTTATACAAAAGAAAGAAGAGTGAATAATACATTCTCTTGTTTTTTGTACATCGTAATAAACGAGAGAAAAGAGGCAAAATTGTTTTGATATATTATTGAAGAAAGAGTTCTTCAAAATCTTCCATAGCCATATCAAGTGTTGAAAGAGTACATATTTCTCAGTATGGAGTGTATAGAGACTTTGTTTTTTTAAAGTTCACTATCGATTGTTTCTAAAAAATTCCATATATTTGTTATTTGCCTATTCTTACTATTAATATGTTTGTTAAATGGAATAGATAAATATAGGATTGCAATTTTTGTTTTCGCTGCTTATGTGATCCTTCTTTTAAAAGTACAAGGATCAAATAAGGTTCTTATCAAATTGTCACAGTCCGGTCTTATACAATGCTACCATGGAAGAGCACAAGTTTCAAACTTCTTCTGCAATGAAAAGATGAAATTAGCATTGCAAAGTATGTTGAGCCTCTCAACGAGTTAAACAAAATAGTTGTAAATAGTTATGAGAAACGATGTTTAGAAGAAAGACAGCTTGACGACTTCTTGGAAACAATGCTGGTTGATGGGTGCTTTATCGTGGAGCTGATTCATAAGGGTGTAGCTAAAATGTGAGCAATGAAGATGACGACCCCATTTTCAAATTCAAAATGACTTTATATTCACTGAAACATGACATACTTTTACTAGAGCATCAGTTTCCATTCATATTACAAAAGTCGTTTGATATGATTTTATTACCAAACGAAGAGAGCAACTTTGAGGACATGATCTTCCAGTTCTTTAGGATATTTTCAGGCTCGGACTATAAATGAAGAGAAGAACATAATTTTCCAAGAGTCTCAGTCCATTATTTGTTGAGGTTAATGCATGACAATTGGCTTCCTTCTCCGTAAGGAGTTAAGGCTTAACTGAACAAGATAGACTAGGAAAAACAAAAAACCAAATGTGTAGTCTGCTTGTCCATCAATTGCGGCTTAATATGTAGAAATAAGCAAGCAAAGAAGATGATGAAGAAGCCCATATAAGATACACCACAGAGCTCAATGAAGTAGGAATCAAGTTCAGAAGGGTAAAGGGATGCAGTATATTCAATATAAAGTTTGCAAATGACATAGGCAATTTTGGAAAGACGATATATATCATGCCATTGACTATACTATTGGAATTATACACATGACCTAATCATTATATAATATATTAAACATCTTAGTTTTGTGATTATTAATTTTGATTAATAATATGGAAAATGATTTTATTAACATATTACGTTTATTGTTTTTTATTCTAATATGATAAGTCCTTGATTAAATTTATACACTTTCCATCATAATGCAGATTATGATAATGAGATTCAAGTCTTTATGGTTTAATCTAAAAGTGTTCTTGATCATAGGATCATTAAATAAGGACTTTAATGATCCGATTAGATCAATATGTATATAATAGTATGTACTGGATGGATATTAGTAGATCTCATTTACTAAGTTATATATATAGATGATGCATACAGAAACATGATCATTAAACTGAACAAACTGAGAATTCCTAATGGTTAATATTACCTATGAACTATTAAGTGGGATATTCTCATAAGGATTTAAATTTATATTTTTCCTTTGACCTGAGATCATCATAGTAATCTCAAGGTCACTTATTATGTTTTAATGTCAGACATCTAGTGTGTAAATACTAGTTGAATGATCATTGGATATAATTAAGTACCTATCTGATTAGTGGTGAGTCAAGATGGGATCTATCGACTCTAGGTAATGAATCTGAGCTCTATGTTGTCATTGATCTTAATGGTTGTTTCAAGACCATGGCCATTGCGATTGAATGAGTGAGGAAAAGGAGTTTTTTCTAAGTCATTCACCAATCATTAATGATCAACATGTAACATAGTTGGTTATCTAATAGGGTTTGACAGTTAAACCATACCTTAGGATAATTCGGAGTTGTAATGATGGAGGGTGATAATACACTAACCTTAACTAGGTTCTGTCTTTGTAAGGTTGTTACTTCACACTATCCGGTCATTGAAGAGTGTTGTTATATGCCAACATTGATTAGTAATTAATTGGATTAATTACTACCAGATTAGTGATGAACCTATGTAATCACACACTTACTGAAGTGAATCACACGTTAATACAACACTTAGAAAACGATATTAAAATGCACAAGAAGGGGGGGGTTGAATTGTGTATTCCCTTTTTATAAAACTTTTCCGAACTGTTTGTATAGAACAAAATTCTTTATCAAATATTTTGCAAATGAAGATTGATAAAAAATATTGAATACTTGATATACAAACTAAGTAACGATAATACTTGAATCTAAGATAGAGATAGAAAAAGTGATAG
>JANVCQ010566029.1:0-17123 GCA_025531925.1 Erythroxylum plowmanianum | reverse complement strand
TCTCTTGGGCCTAATTTATTAGGTATTGAATAAATATATGTAGATATATTTATTGGGCTAGATTGAATTAAGTTGTCAGGTTTTTATTATATGAGATATAATGGGCCGAAACTTATTGGGGCCTCAATGGGATTAAGGTTTCTCTATAAATAGAGAAGCTTAGGTCTCATTAGAGATAAAAGACACTATTGTCACGAAACCCTAGCCATCATCCGAGAGGAAAATCGTGCGGCATTCGAAAAGAGTTTCAGGACGTGCTAGCACATCACAGCCGCAGCCCGGATCGTGCATACTCGTGTGGATACCGGTAGAGGGCATTCGCATTTGTAGTGTCTTGGAATCCGAAAAAGAAGCAATCCACTCACGGCAATAAGGTATTTTCGTACATCCTTGCTATTTTCGATTATACATCATGTTGTTGTATGGTCTTTTCCGCAGTGTATTGTGAATACTCGAACCGTACGCGATCCAACAGTATGTTTTAAGATTAAAGTAATGGCCCACTTTATTCTTTAAAACATACTTGATTCTAAATTCATTTAATAGTGCCATTATTGATAGTCAACTACTATCATGATATAAAACTCATCATTCCATTGAAATAAACTCTTTTACTAGCACGGAGATAAATCGCAACACTACATTCTAACCCATAATCAAGGGGCCAACTTGATTATTCAACTGTGAATCCATTGTTTTAGATTCTTATAATATACATGTTTCCCATATGTCTCTATGTACTCGGTTCCTTATGACTAGATATATAATGATCATAAAAACCAAACTCTTTTGTTTTATTAATAATAAATATTTTCATTACAAAAGTAACTGGGAAAAAACTAAGTTTTAAATAATTACACTTGCTTTCTAGGGCATTATATTTACATAACTCCATCATCATCTTCAAAATCTCTCTTAGATAAAATATGGTTGGATTCATCAAAGATAACATACAAAGGCTCTTTAATAATAACTTTTCCTATTTAACACCTTATATCCTTTGTTAGTTAAGGAATAGCCAAGAAAAATTTCTTCATCTGCTTTAGAATTAAATTTCCCTAAGTCATCTTTAGTATTCAAAATGTAGCACTACTACTAAAAAATTTAAAGTAACTAAATTTTAGGTTCTTACCATTCTAACTCATAATGATCTTTATCTAAAGTTGATCTTATGTAATTGTTGTTTAAAGTGTGCCACATAGTAGCCTCAACCTTTGCTAAAAATTACTTAGAGAGATCATATTCATTTATTATAGTCCTAGCCATTTCTTGCAATATCTTATTTTTTACCTCAACAACTCCATTTTGTTGAGAGGTCCTTGGAGTATAAAAGTTATGATAAATATCATCATCTTCACAGAAGATTTCAAACCTTTCATTCTCAAACTCCCTACAATGGCCGCTCCTACTAGATATAATAAAGAGATCCTTTTCATTTTAAAAAATTTGACAAACTATAAAAAGTATAAAATTAACATTTAGACTAAAACTTATAGTTAGTTTAAATAAATCTATATAAAGTATTAAAAAAGTTCCATGGAAGTTACTAAATTTTTTTCTCTTAAATAAACTCTTGGTTTTTCTTCCTATTGTCAAGCTCTACGAATCTTGTCTTTCTAAAGTTTGACCCTTGGAAGTCCATTAGCAATTCACTTGGTGTTAAGGTTAGAGATGAGGTACATACTTAGATGTCAAAGTCTTTTATACTAAATCCATTCAGACTAATTATTATTTATTAGACCTTTATATTATGGTTAGATAAACCATCAAAATCAATTGTATATATTATTATAGATCAATACTTGATCTCCCCTCAAAATATACTTTGTATCCTTTATCATATGGTTGGCTCACACTTAATAATTTATGCCTAATCCATCAACTTAAGGACCTTCTTTACCAACTTTACTAATGCCAATTGTTTTACACTTGAAATTGTCTTTAAATGTGACAAATTCTCTATTTTGCCCTCTAAGAGTTGAAAATTAGGATACAACTAGTCATATAGATTGAGCATCCACTATCTATATACCATATGTTCCTTGTTTTATATAGATTTATAAAACAACTCACTTAATGTGTTTTAGGTACCTAAATGAGCTTGGTCCCTTAATTGGTACTCTCTTTTTTCATTTTAATCCACATCTATAAGGGTATACTTATTAAATTTTGATTTGTGAAATAAAATTTGTCAATATGCCCATATTTACCATAAAAGTAACATAATATATTTTATGTGTATTTTGAATCAGTGATCTAATGATAAACCTTATGATTTTGGTGTATGAATGCATTCCTGGTTTTTCTATATATATAGGAGTTATAAGAATTTCTCCATTAGATAAATAAATTGAATGTTCTTTGCAGGTATTGAAGAGAGTTAATATAGTTATACCTATGAGGCATGTTTCTTTCATTGTATTGACGCTTGTGAGGAGTGTAAACATACCATGACATTATGCTTAGTATGAGGCCTAATGGAGTATTAGCGAGATTGCATGATGTTATATGCTTTACATAGAAACTATGCCTATTCTTTCCTTGAGAATATTAAGTTCTAGGGCTAGATTGTGAGCCATACATGAAAGTATGAGGTTTGCTTACTATATCAATTAATCTATTAAGCATACTAAATCTGCTTTCAACATGCTTCATTTGAAACAATTCATTTAGTATGTTAGTAGGCCAACTGTTCTTTCCTTTAATTGATTTGCTCCCTCATGTGTAACTTTTAGAGTATGCCAAATTCTATGAGTCATTCACACGTAGAAACTCTATTGAATTTGTTTTTATCTAATGCACAAAATAAAATTTGAACAACTTTGCTATTTAAGGAAATTAGTCTCTCATTTCAAGGATTCCATTCATCTTTTAACTTGAGAGTTTTTTTTATCATCTATAATTTAGTAGGAATGGACGTCCACTTGGGAAAAATTTCCATATATCAATATTTTTAGCCATAAAGAAAAATTGTATCCACATATTTCAATTTAGATAGACATTTTCATCAAAAAAAGGGGGATCCACTAATATTTTATCCTTTTGATTAAACAATGATGAAGACGCTCCTAAATATTCAACTAAAATCTTTTCTATAGGAGTTCGCTTGAAAAACTAGCCTTATGGACTTGCTTTTATCCCTTTTGTTAGTCTACAATTACACCCAAGATAGGGGTGAATTAGGTGTTTTATAAACTTAACCTAAAAGTTACCATCTTAATAAAACAACAATCACATTTTATAATGGATGAAAGTATGAAGTAAAATCAAAAGAGACATACAAACCGATTTGTAGTGGTTTAGTAAATAATTTTTACCTATGTCCATTCTCAAGAATCTTTTTGGATTTCCACTATAATTCCTCTCTCAAGGTGAAGGATTACCTTTACATAATCTTTATTTAGAAAAAAGGATCATTTTCACAATCTTCCTTTAGATTTAAGAGGAATCTTAATGCCATTATAGCACACTCAAATACAATCTACAGGAACCCCAATGAAAGCTTATAACTCAAAATGAATTACTTTATTAATTTAATAATTTCAAAAAGCTCTCTCACTCAAAATGAGTCAATGAATGCTTAAATGATTGAAAAACACTTAAAATATGTGTAAAAGACACACAAATTCTTGTTAACGTAAGGACTAATAAGAAAACATATTTTGTTAGCAACTAGTCAATGGAGCTAAAAATTAGCCAGTATAATATCTAGTTACAGAGCATTGGTTGACTAATATAACAATATTAGTCAACTAGTATGCATCGAATGAACAGATTCATTAGTCATTAAGACATTCATCGACCACTAAGTATATTAGTTAACTAATATGGCACATTGGTCGACTAATTGATAGCGCATTGTAACATTAGTCAAAATAAAATAACTACACTACCACTATAGCATTGGTGAGTCTAGGTCGATCCTACAAAGAGTGTGTGTAAAGTTGTTGAAATGAAATTAATCGATGTTTAGGAAAAAAAGGGTTTTGGTTTTAGAAAGAAGAAATTAAAATGAAAATAACTAATAAAAACAAATTAAAGAAAACATGAGAAAAATGATAAAAGTGGGGAATTCGGTAAGGACCTAGTTCTTTGGTTTAATTTCATCCTACATCCTAATTAAACATATTTCCTTGATTTGTTGTTCTTAAATCCCTCCTAGAAACTATTAATCATGGGTCAAAAACCTGAGTTTTCCCTTAGGTAGTCTTTAATCAAGATATGATCGTTAATTAATCCTAACTATTGAATAACCTAGGATACAATCTTGATAAGCGTGAAATATATCGTGTTTTAAGGTATAGTTTGATATGTGTTTATCTATTTATTCGATTCTTTAGTATGTGTTTTCGTTAGAATTGTGTTAGTTTGTGAGTTATTTGTGTTTAAGTGTTTTTATAGGTTAATACAAGCATTTGAGCTTAATTATTATGTTTTTGAGATACCTTGATGTGTTTATTAGTGTTTTAGGGTCAACAACGAAGAGTGGAGAAGTGTCAAAGAGACTTAGACCAAAACAACGACCCACAATCGTGACACAAAGCATACAAATGGCCCATGATCATAGCCTCCGTCAGGAAAATGCCCAGACACACAAAAAAGTCGAGTTTTGAGGGATTTTTGGGACCTTTCGACCCCAATTTCCCATAACACATTAAGTATATAAAAAATGAGACAAAAGAGAAAAGGAGCTTCTAGCATTAGCCAAAATCACGAAACCCTAGAGAGAGTTCATCAAGAGATTGAGAAAGAGACAAATGGAAAGAGACGTCGAGAAGAAGTCTATATGAAGTACTTCCCGAAATAGGAGGTTTCCCATTGTTGTTGCCTCCATCATCCATTCGGATCTATTTTCCAGTGTATTTCCATTTTTATCTATATATAGAATTGGAATAGTTGTTGAGATAGGATTTATGAATGTTAAGGATTGTCTAAACTCACATTTGGGTTATTTTTACCTTTGATTCAATAAAAATCTGATTGTTTATGTGAATTGGATTCATCGTGATTGATTTCTACATTTTCATAAATTGGTAATAGACTAAAAGGGTGAACCAATGAAAAATAATTAAATGGGGCTAACAAGAGTTAATTTAATAAGAATGAGAAATCATTCAAATCGGTAATTGTGTTATGAGAGATCTCACATAGGTTTCAGTAGTCTAGTGACAAACTTCATTGTGAATTGAGAAATTGCAATTTTCCATAATATGATTAGGGTATATAATTTAGAGCTTTTGGTTATAACTTAAGAGAGAGTAATCAATCTTAGGATAGTCTAGGACCAATAATTTGACATTTATAATTAATTAGGTTAGTGTTAAAGATGGGTAAACATTTCCCCTTTCTCTCAATTGGTAGTTGCTTAGGTTGATTCTTGGTGTGTACATTGAAATTTTCTGATTTGTTAATATTTTGTGATTAATTCTTGAGTTAAATTGATTGATTGAATTGTGTTATTGTTTTAGCTTAATTACAGTTGAATTTTTGCAATTTGTTTTGACCTTAGAGGTTAGGATTAGATTAACCCTCCTTGTAGGATCGACACTTTAGATACTACACGAATGATCCGTACGCTTATGGAATATCGAGGTTAAAATATTAATACAACGTATATCGAAAAACCGCGATCAAGTTTTTGGCATCATTTCTGGGAAGGCGATAAGTTTAATTCTATAGTTTAAGACGTTTAATTTAGTTTTTAGTTTTGTTCTTTTTTTTCTATTTATGAAATTGTGCTCTTGCATGAACACAAAAGTCACGAAAAGTTTGAGTCGCACAACTAAAAAATTAGATTTAGACGTCACTTGACTATAATGAACCATTAGGAAAGCTCAGTGTAATGAAGAAGAAGAAATTGCGAAGACAATAGTAACTGAGGAATTTCAACAAGATTTAGACCACGGAGTGAACCAAGGACGACAACAAAGGACCCTTATAGACTTTATGAGATGAGGGTTCAATGTGGCTAATCAAGGAGTAGCTAAACCACCAGTACAAGCCGCATAATTTCAAATTAGACCAGCTCTCTTGAACATGCTTCAACAAAACATGCAATTTTATGAACTAGCAAATGAAGACCCCAACGCGCACATAGTGAACTTATTAGAAATATATGATATCTTTAGGTACCATCAGATGTCAAAAGATTTAGTTAGAATTAGGCTGTTTCCCTTTACCTTTAGAGATAGAGCAAAGATTTGGTATCACTCCTTTAACCCAGCCAATGTTACCACTTGGGATCAGTTAGTTCATGTTTTTTTAGATAAATATTTAACCCTGACTAAGATCACTAAGATCATCAAGGAAATCACCAACTTCTAACAAGGTGATGGGAAATCGATCTACGAAGTATGGTACAAGGATTTGTAATGGAAATGCCCACAACACAACTTACCAAAAGAATTTTTGTTGCAAATGTTCTATAATGGAGTTATCTCGCATACGAGAGGCACGATTGATGCAACTTTAGGAGGATCATTACTAAGGAAGACAGTTGATGAAGAGGAAGAATTAATAGAGGAGATGACAAGTAACATCTGCTTATAGAAGAATGAGCAGAGTAGACAAACTACTACATTCTGTGAGCAAAAATGAATTGTGGCTATTGATCAAATGAAGGAAATGCAAGTGAGGATTGATAATTTGACTCAACAGCTCAACAGAATTAAGGCTTTGTCCTCAACTTCAGTGAAGGTTGTACAATTTAAGTGTGAACTTTATGAATAATTAGACCATGGCACAATGGATTTTTTCTTAATGAAGGAAGGTGATCCAGAGCAAGTGAATTACATTGGAGCCCATTATGGACGAGGAGGGGGAAATAACCCTACTCCAACACTTACAACCCTAGGTGGAAGATTCACCCTAACTTCTCTTGGATGAACAATATGGGAGAATAGTTTAGATCTCAAGAACAATCGAGCTTCCAATGAGATAAACCAAGCTCAATGGAATCTAAGTTGGATAAGATTTTAGATAAGATTGGAGACATGGAGGTTGCATATAGGAGGCTTGAGAGCAAATTCGAGCAAGTTACTAAGAACCATGCCTCTTTAATACATAATCTGGAGGTCCAAGTAGGTCAACTAGCTAAAGCAATATCTACTTGGAATGTAGGAACCCTACCAAGCAATACTGAGTCTAACCCAAAGGAAAGGATCATAGCCATCACTCAAACCTAGGAAAAGGAACTTGATCATACAAAGGAGAATGGAGATAAAGGAAAAGGACAAGTAATTGTGGAACTCCTTCCAAGTGAGCTTAGAATTGAGACAATTAAGGAATCTTGACCCAATACCTTATTCTAGCACGGCGAAATTCATTGTCAAGTAGGGTAGTGAGGAATTTTGAGGAGGATGACTTAAGCAAGGTTAAGAACATAACGAAACATCTACAAATGAGGCTCATATTAATGGAATCAGTGAAGAAGAAGGATAAGGAGCGTGAAGTAGAAGAAAACCCCAACATAGTACAAAAGAAAGAGGATCCAAGGGACTTTTACATTCCTTGTAGTATAAATGGAGTCAATATAGACAGGGCATTCACATATTTAAGAGCGAGTATTGATATGATGCCCTACACCTTTAATCAAAGTTGGGGTTACGAGAGTTAGTAACCATAAAGATGTTAGTAAAGATAGCCAATAGAACAATCCGTCAACCCAAAGGGATTATTAAGGATGTGCAAGTACAAGTTGATAATTTCACTTTTCCTGTAGAATTTTATATATTGGATATTAGATAAGATGTATAAACCCCTATGGTCCTTGGAAGACCATTCCTAGCCATTGCTCGCTCAATCATTGATGTTGATTGGGGGGGGGGGGACTAACTCTAAGGGTAGGTAAGCAATAAGTAACCTTCAAAGTGTCGAAGAAAAACCATAGTCCTTCTTTACCTCCAACTAATGTCAAGGAACCCGAACCTCGAGGGCAATGGAAAGATATTGCAGATCCTAGGAGTGCCTTCAGAAAGAAGCATTCACGTAAAACAAGGCGAAAGAAGGAGAGCCACAAGGAAGGTGGAATCAAAGGCATGGTAGCTCATGTGCAAATTGTTAGATTAATGACTGTACTACCATTGCACCACTCATTTGAGCCACCATGGGCAAAAGAAAAGCGTCGAGCTACTGATGTTAAAAGAAACAATTCATGGGAAGTAACCTATGCAATTCTAATTTCCTTAAATTGCGTTTAGAAAGTTTGAATTCCATAGTTAGGTTATTTCGTTTTAAAATAAAATCGAAAGGCATAAGATGTCAATGTGAATTATATGATCGATGAAGTAAGCAAAGAGAGGTAAAGAGCCACAAGGAGTTAAAAAGGGATTTCGAAAAGAGGAGAAGGATAAAAGAAGAAGAAAATTTAAAATTGGTGAAAAAATTACAGGCCACAATCAAACCTACGATCATGGCCTACGACATGGTAAAAATGACACACATGCGTATTTTACTTAAAATTTTTACCATTTTACCATCAAATCACCTATAAATACATTTCTAACATCATTTTTTTTCACTCACTTTCATTTTCACTTTACCTCTCTAAACTTTATCTCTCCAATTGCCCTTACTTCTCTCTAAAAATTTCAAACCTCCAAATTTCTTTTGACTTCCGTCAACTCATAAACTAGCATGTCACGCATCAAGCAAATAGTAAAACATGATCAATCAGTGGGGTGAACACAAGTCTCGGGATGAGGGAAGAGGAACAGAGTAATTGATTACAGAGCACCTTTCACAATCTTCTTAGATGAGGAAGGTAATCATTTCCATTCCTTTCGTATTAAACAAATTATGATTCCAAAATATTTTCACTTTGAAACTCCAGTTATATTAGAACTCTAAGACAAGATCGAGAGCTTGGTTGACAAGATTCAATAGGGTCAGTTCATTCAAATTCAATTCCCAGTTTACAAAGAACTGACCTTAGAATTTTTTACTTCTCTTCAATATGAATCCAACAAACCTAGGAAACTGTGGTTTAGGTTACAGGGACAACCCTATAGGCTTGATTATGAAACCATATATGGAATTTTTGGTTTCCTGAGTCTTCTGTAGTAGATCAGCATGATGATTTCTGAGTCAGTCCTTATTGGACAAAACTAATTGGATTAGAGTGTTTTGAATCTAAGAATGTACACAACAACAATATTAGGAGCCATAAACACTTGTTGATGCATAAATTTATATGCCAAATCATTTTTGATAAAATGGAAACCAATAAGTGTCCAACGAAGGAACTATTTATGTTGTGGTGCATGGATCATAGTATCCCAGTTTACATAACCAACCACATTTTTAATGAAATTATTGTTGCTTGAAAGATGAGGAGAAATAATTTAGGAATGGGTTACTTGGTTTCGGCCATAGCTAACGACTATAGAGTTGAGTGCAATGGACTTACAGTCTACCATCTTGAGTTCATAAACCACTATCATCTATGGTAGGCTGAAATCTTGAAGTCCCATGATATGGAACTTTAGGATATTAGTGACAAGACATATGTCAAGGGTAGGACTAGTCAAGCAAGTTCAAGCATCCAATAATAACAATAAGGGGATTTGACTAATGAGGAGTCCAAAGAGGAAGAAGATGCAGAAGAATCAGGCTGGAAGAAGGTATTAGACACAATCTCTACAAACACTAAGGTAATTATGGATACACTTATGGAGAACTCCAGAGGGATGAAGGAGATGGTTTGAACCCAACGACACTAGAGCTAGGACATACGTTGTGTTCATCGCTATTTCGAGGCTCAGGACGTTCAACTGCCACCTCCACCTCCATCACCACCTCCATCACCATAAACCCTGTTCTAAAACTTTTTTTCTTTTTAAATTTAGTCCTTTTTTTATTTTTTAAATTTATATTTCTTTTGTCTTTATGTTTGTTTGTTATTACCTTCTCACATTTAGAATAATGTGTTGTTCAAGTGTGGGGAGGGTTATATGTTTTATTTGAAGGCAAATTTTGCATAGTAAATGATAGTTTGATAGGTTGCATTTTGTGAATCGTGTCAATGTGTCAATGGCTTAAATGAATTGACATTGATATAATTTTAAACATGGTCTTTTAAGTTGTAGAGAATTATTAGCTTGTAAAATTAATGAACTGGGGTTCTTTGATTAAATATGCAACTTAATTAGGATTTAGTGTTTAAATGGAGCCCTCTAAATTGTTAGATTCATTCATAATTTGAGGCATTGTAACCTAAGTAGCTTTGCTAGTAATTTTTAATGAAAACGAGTAGTTAAAGAAACAAGGTAGGCAATAAAATATTTTTAAAAAGTTGTTATTTTAAAAATAAGTAACTATTCCATTGGCCTTCAGGTTATGAATAGAGCTAGTAGCTAGTTGAGAACATGATATAGCTAAGTAACTAGATCGACAAGCATCATAAATGTGTGCCTTCGCATAAAAGGCTAGAATGACGTTCCAACTAAGTAACTTAATAAAAAACATGATTTAGTTAAGTAACCAGATCGACATTCATTACTAATGTTTGCCTTCGCATAAAAAGACTAAGTCCATATTCATAAAAAGTTAATAAAAATAAAAATGTGTTTTCAAATACATCCTAGCGAACTTGTAATAGTTTGACTTTCATGAAAACATACTTAGGATTAGTTACAGAGTTAAACGATCAAAGAATTATTAATGAGTGTGTGTAATTAAGAAGTGTAAAAAATTTAACACTTGAGTCTAGATTAATATGTATATGTAGTTCAGAGCCCTAAGGAATGGATTTTGCATGTTGATGATTTGAAATGACTTGAATGCTTGTGTTTTTGGCCCATAACCGTGGCCTACCTGCCATGATCGTGATAGAAAGCATACAAATGGCCTATGATCATGGCCTGCATAAGGCAGACGCCTAGACACACAGAAAAGTCAAGTTTTGAGGGATTTTTAGGACCTTTCGACCCTAAAAAATCCTTATAGCTACCATAACACATTAAATATATATAGAATGAGACAAAAGAGAAAAGGAGCTTCTGACATCATCCACCATCATAAAAACCTAAAGAGGGTTCATTGAGAGAATGAGAAAGAGACGAATGAAGAGAAACGTGGAGAAGAAACCTACACGAAGTACTTCCCAGAATAGGAGGTTTCTCATCATTGCTGCCTCCATCATCCATTCAGATATATTTTCTAGCGCATTTTCATTTTTTTATCTTTGTATAGAATTGGAATAGCTATTGAGATAGGATTTATGAATGTTGAGGATTGTCTCACCTTTAGGTTATTTTATCTTTGATTCAATAAAAATCTGATTGTTTATGTGAATTGGATTCATTGTGATTGATTTCTACATTTTCATAAATTGGTAATAGACTACAAGGGTGAACTGATAAAAAATAATTAAATTGGGCTAACGAGAGTTAGGTAATTTAATAAGAATGAGAAATCAATCAAATTGGTAATTGTGTGACGAGAGATCTTACTTAGGTTTTGGTTGTCTAATGGAAAACTTCAGATCTAATTAGGTTTTGGATAAATTGTGAATTGAGAAATTGCAATTTTCCATAATCTGATTAAGATATATAATTTAGGGCTTTTGGTTATAACTTAAGAGAGAGTAATCAACCCTAGGATAGTCCAGGACCAATAATCTGTCATTTCATAATTAATTAGGTTAGTGTTGAAGATAGTTAAAACCTTCTCCTTTCTCGCAATTGGTAGTTCCTTAGGTTAATTCTTGGTGTGTGCATTGCAATTTACCAAATTGTTAATATTTTGCGATTAATTCTTGAGTTGAATTGGTTGATTGAATTGTGTTATTTTTTCTAGCTTAGCTACAGTTGAATTTCTGCAATTTGTTTCGACCTTAGAGTTTAGGATTAGATTAAACCTCCTCATGGAATCGATACCTTAGATACTACACGAATGACCTATATGCTTGCAGATTATCAAGGTTAAAATATTAAAACTACACATATCGAAAAACCGCAATCAGATCTCTAGATTTAATTATACAGTAACATTACGAATTCAAACAACCAATTAATCAAGGCAACAACCACAACCATGCATCATTTAACCAAGGTTATGTTATCCCTAATGATTATGAATGATTAGTCACTAAACATAAATTTCAACATAACAATTACATATTTTATCAAAATTCTAGCAATGGGTTTGTAAGTAAATAATTCAATGAATGCATTAAAATCATCTTTTCACAATACTCAATAGGTTCATACACAAATAACTAAACAATAACGAAAATCTGATTATCCATACACAAAACTCAAATCAATTAACCTGGGATAACACAATCAATTTCTAATAAGAGAAAGAAATAACCAAAATGATGAAATACACTTAACTCGAGTCATCGAAATCGATGTCATCTCTGAACTGGTGTCAAGAACTTAGCCTTGCATGTTTCTCTCCAAAGAAAATGCTTAGCCCCACTAAAATAAACCCGGTTGAAAACCCCTTTAGCTCGTTTCACTATACCTCCCTCTCTCACAGCTCTCTTTTGTTTTATGTCCTTGATTTGACAAATGAATGTTAGTGTCTATATCTACTATTCACGTCTAATTTAAAAGCCTCCTCTCTATTATACTACTACATTTTAAGCCAAAAATGCATACCATGTCTTGAAATGTCTACATTTCTATAGGACGTCTGTGTTTCACAAGACGTCGATATGCAAACATCGTCTATGTGAAATGTAGCCTATGTCTCCCTCTCTTTATCACTTCTATTCTCTACGCTAGTCTCTAATTTAGTGATTTAATTTGTGGTCCATTTTATTGTTCATGCTTTGAAAATTCTCGCTGATGTCTCAGCCAAACTTCTAGTCATATTGCGTTTTGGTCTGCTAGACTCTTACATTCCACTATCATTTTGGTGAATACTTCCATGTCTCTTGCATGCCATTTTATGCTTTCCTACTTGCTACTCTCTCTTTGTTTTACCAACCATTAAATTCACGTGCATGGGGTTGTCCCATCTCATGCCATGATCTTCTTTATATTTTCAATATATATCTCCTTTCTTGGCATTTTCTTGTCTTCTTCTTGCTCCATGAAGACAAGAAAAAGTTAATCTTCAGAAAACAACCCTAATGTAGTGCTTTCGATTCACTTTAACTTCTTTGCTTCTGAATTATGCCTAAAATCATATATAAATCAAAGTGAGTATCTTATCATGTCAAAAATCACTAAATGTTAAGGAATAACTTCATAATCAATTAAGTACCTATCAGTTCCCCCCACATTTAGCTTTAGGCCATCCTCAACCAAAACATTAAAATTAAGCTCAAAGACCCAAAAACATTGATTCATTTCCTATATGTTCTATGAATATATAATCACAAGCAAAGATGAGTGACTTTTAAAAATCATAGCCAGATGTCAACATTCCAAGCTTTAACTAATAAGCAATCAACATTCATCATCTTCAAAAACTGAGCAATCTAATGATAGACTCGAAAAAATATGTTTAAATAAGTATATCCATGGGTACACTTAATACCATTCATGATCATGACAATCTATAATTTTGCATATCATTTCATTTATCCACCACTAAAATTCATATGCAAAATCAGGAATCAAAGTACTTTTTAAAGTTCTAATATGAGTAAAGGTAAGGTGAGACTATTTGGGACAAGTAAATTGAAAGCCTTTAAGCTAGCGAAACAAAACAACTCTCAATGTGACATCAAGTGCACAAGTTAACACACATCAAACTGCGTACCGTTAGCTATGATGAATGCAACATTTATATTCACAACCCAATTCAACTCTCACACACTAATTACATGAAACATATACCAATCCGAAGGAATCACTCATACAATTTATGCTAAAAATAATTTGAAACCACAAGAGTGAATCTTCCAAGCCAACTTCTACCTTATATTCAACATACTTAAATAACATATTCATTACAACTATAGGAAGATGCACTCATTATGAATAACTTTGCAAACTCATATGCACTCCCTCCTTAATAAATTTGTTTAAACAATTTTTTTATTCTTTTTCTTTCTCTTTCTTTCTTTCTTTCTTTTTTTCATTTTCTTTTATTTTCTTTTCATGTGCTTTTCTCTTTTCTTTCTTTCTTTTTCTTTCTTTTTTTAACATTAAAAGAAACTACATTAGCATGGGAATTTCAATGATAAGACATAACAAAACATCCCAATATTATAACTAACCCACACATATGCATACCCCCACACTTATACTTTTGTATATCCACAATCTCAACAATCAACAAATGTTCCAGTAGCTTCAAGGTTTGGTAAGGACATTTGGTTATGTTAAAGCATGTAATGTGTCCAATACACAAAGAAAAGGCAATTAAAGCTCAAAGGGGCTTATAAAAAAGGAAAATCATATAATGGGTAGGTTATTTGGCTAATATAGTTCACAATAGCAAAGAATGCCTAATCATATCCATGTTAATGCATGTGATAAAAATGTTGTCTCGAATAGAAATTCAAGGCAAAATCATGATGTACATGTCATAAAGGTCACACGTTATCAAAAGACAGTGAGATTGATATGAATGTGTCAATCTAATAAGGCTCAAAATCTCACCGACTTTGTCTACCTCTAGTCACTACTCTTCTAAAGATAATGCATATCGAGCAATCACAAGAGTAAAATACATGCTAAAGTTACCATGAAATTCTCTACTCAATTCACACTTTAATCATAACTATATAGTCCTAGGATCAACAAAAAAGAGAAATGTTTTTTTCATTTTTTTATTCTTTCTCTCATTTTGATTAAAAACTTAAAAACAAGCAAGAGACAAACTAACATAGACACACATGCATAAAAAGTAATGTAGAAATGTAAAGAAAAGAAATTTACTTCCCTTGGGTTGCCTCCTAAGAAACACTTTGGTTAGGGTTGCTAGCTTGACTCTATACTTTCCTCATATGATAAAATTATGATCTTTTGGTATTACAGTTAGCTTCACTTCCACGTGAGATTGTTCTAAATAGGGCCTTAGTTGATCGTCATCCCTATTCAGCATCTTCCGTATCCTTAGATTCTCAATCTCGATTGAGTTCATACACTCTGGAAATATTTCAAACATCTCTTTTCCTTTTTTTCTTCATTTAATTCCTCTAACCTGTTAGGTAAAGGTAAAGAGTCAGTCTAAATAATAATTATAAACTCAATTTTTACCTATGAGCTAAAAGATGTATCTTTTTCTTCTTTAAACTTCTCCTCAACTTCTTCCACATAAGCAATTCCTTGAGTAGTCATCTTAAGATTCTTAAGTTCCTCATCACTTTATAAAGTCTCTGCGCTAACGTCAATTGGGTACTCCTTGGGTTGATATGGCTGCTCCTCTTCCATTTATGATTCTAGGTAGTCAATCCTTGCTACCATTTCACCCATTTGGCTTAACAATTTCTAGTTTTTAGATGTTATATGCCTCATTTCCTATTGGAACTGTTGGGTATTCTGTTGAAGTTGTTGCCTACTCTTTTGAAGATGTTACATACCCTGTTGAAATTGAAAATTGTTAGCAATGACAACATTCATTAATTCTTCTAGTGATGTAGCTGAGTTTTGACAAGAAGCTTCTATTCCACATAGGAATTGTTTTGTGTCCTGCAAACTAACCTAGAAGTAATTTTGATGGCTGTCCCATCCATAACCAAAGTTAGGTTGATCAATCCAACCTTGGATATATGATTGAGAATAAGAGTTATAAAAGAAATTACTTCTATCCATGATTTTTTCTATTTTTAAATCACAAACATGAAATAGAAAATGAAAGGATCACAAAATAATTGAAAATAAACCAATTACAAAAAATATAAAAAAATCAATTACAATCACAAACAAAAACAAAAGTAAAAACATCGCACGTCTCGATAACGACGTCAAAATTGCTAGCGCGTCGTAACGTTAGTCAAAATAAAATAACTAGACTACTATTATAGTAGTAATGAGTCTAGGTCGATTCCACAGAGAGCGTGTGTAAAGTTGTTGCAATGAAATTAAACAGTGTTTAGGAAAAAAAAAGAGTTTTTGGTTTTAGAAAGAAGAAAATAAATGAAACTAACTAATAAAAACAAATTAAAGAAAACATGAGAAAAATGATAAAAGTGGGCAATTTGGTAGGACCCGATTCTTTGGTTCAATCTCTACCTACACTGTAATTAAACATATTTCCTTGATTTGTTGTTCTTAAATCTCTCCTATTAACTATTAATCGTGGGTTAATAATTGACCTAAATTTTTCCTTAGGTAGTGTTTAATCAAGATACAATTGTTAATTAAACCTAACCATCGATTAATCATTAGGCAGTAGCATTACGAAGTAGAAAAACTGATTAATTAAGGAAACAACCACATACGATGTGTTGTTTAACCAAGGTTATGTTATCCCTAATGATTGCAAATCATTAGTCATTTTACATGAATTTCAACATAACAATTAAAGATTATATTGAAATTCTAGCAATTCGTTTACAAATAAACGATTCAATGAACGCATTAAAATCATCTTTTCACAATACCCAATATGTTTATACACAAATAATGGAACAATAATGAAAATTTGATTATCCATGCACAAAACCCAAATCAATTAACCTAGGATAACATAATCAATTTCTAATGAGAGAAAAAAACAACAAAAACATTGAAATACACTTAGCCTGGGTCGTCTTTGTCGATGTCACCTCCAAACTAACGTTGGGAACTTAGCCTTGCATGGGTTTCTCCAAAGAAAAATGCTTAAGCCCCACTAATATATCCCTAGTAGAAACCCCCTTTAGCTCTCTTCACTGCAACTCCCTCTCTCGCAACCCTTTTCTGTTCTATTTACATGATTTGGAAAATTAATGTTGGTGTCCAATCTACTACTCACATCTTATTTAAAGACCTCCTCTCTATTCTGCTATTGCATTAAGCCAAAAACACATCCCATGTCTTGAAACATATGCGTTTATGAGGGATATCTGCATTTTTGTAGGACATCTATATGAAACATAGTCTGCATCTCCCTCTCTTTATTGGTTCTATTCTCTATGCTACTCTCTGTGTTGGGTCCCGTTTGTAAGTGTAAGTCGACTTGTACCATGTGTAAGTCGACTTATGCTTGCTCGGTACTGATAAGTCGCCTTGTTCACC
>JANVCQ010564858.1:0-17138 GCA_025531925.1 Erythroxylum plowmanianum | reverse complement strand
GCGAATTGTAACATCCCATTTCCATACTAAGGGTTAAAACCCTATATTTCTATAATTGAGAAATACCAATGAGAGATTAGAAAACTACATTTTATGGTCATGCATAATGTTAGCGTACATACACATGAACTAAAATATTACACACATTACAATGATTTGTTTATGCACTCATTTGACACTTTCAGGGTATAAATGATTGTTTTGATGTGATTATGATATGGATAGTAAATATTTTGCCTTAAAAATTGATTTGGTGAACTAAATTACTGACTTAGAATTTTTGGTGAATTTGATAATTTTCTAAAATTATAGGCATTTTGGACTAGGAAAAATGCCAAGTAGCAGAACAATTGATAAATGGCAGTATAAATAAATGTCAAATGGTAGTAGAAATTATTGATACATGACATTAAGATTTAACGACAAGTGTCATTGAAAATTGGGAGACAATTGGATTAGAAATGGGGAAACAAATGGACTAGTTAAATAAGAGAACTAAGTGAGACCACAGGAAGTGGACATGTGGCAAGTGACAAGTGTCACTTGCCAAGCCATACATCCACCCACCTGTGACACTCTCTCCAAAGTAAAAGACTGAACTAAATGAAACCATAGGAAGTGGACATGTGGTAGGTGACAAGTGTCACTGAAGCCATGCATCCACCCCCTCATGACACTCTCTCCTAAGTAAAGACTATCTTCATTTTTATTTGTCTTTCACTTTATTCAATTTCTCTCACCTCTTGTTAATTTCTCTTTTCATCTTCCTCAATCTTCTTCATCTATGATACTCATGTCTCACCCTCTTAAAGTGAACCTTGTTTGAAACCTTCACTTGTTACTTTCATTTTGTTATCTTCTTTATTGTCACTAAAAGACCTAGCCCTATAACCTTTAATTGACGATGATTGTGTGATATTGGGAAGCTAGGTTTAAGAGTGATTTGAAGATCTTGAAGCTTACATAAGTAACAAGTAACATATTACTCTTTATGATTTGTTAAATGAAACATGTTTAATGATAGTTAAAGGTCAAATTATCATTAAATGGTAATATGTATATGCTGAAACGTGAATGAGAAAACCTGGATATGTTCATCTCTTTCTTTTATAAATATGATGATCAATATTTCATAAGTTGTTGTATAGATGATAGATTAAGCAAAAGAGATGAACTAGGATGAAAATGATGATGTAGTGTGCTGGAATATATTAGATGGAGTGTTTTCACTAAACATATATATGTATTTTGACGATATCTTGATCTGTAGAGCTCCAAATGGGATTATTTTAAGTTTATATTAAACCAGAGATATATGGATATATTTTTCATGAAGGAATCAAATTGTAATTCTATTTTTAAGCATTTCAAATTTTGGCTTGAAATTGAATACAGTGGGCTATCATAATTTGGGAATAGTTTGACATATTTTGAGTATAAATTACAGAATAATGAACCAAATTGTGTGAAATTGGTTTCATTAGAAACTTAAGACATATGGAAACAATGTTTTAGAATAATGTATTACCCGAATCCCTCATTTTATGTGTCAAAATAGCTATGAAAAATTGACCCCAAAAATCTATTTTGAAAGAAAAGCTGGAATGATGCTTGAATAAAGGAGTGCACGATCGTGATAGATAGGAACATTAGGGAGTTGCACGATCATGCACAACATGATTGTGAGAGAGAGGGATTGTCAAGACAGTGAAGGTGCACTGCTGTTTGACAGCTTTCAACACCCTTGACTTTTTTACCATAACTTCTTCTCCGGACCTCCGATTGACTTAAAAATTGAACCACATACTCCTCACACATGTCCTTCCTCTACACCAAATTTAATGGTCATCTGAATCAATTAGGAAAGGATTGATAATGATTGATTGATGACGTTACAATAATTAAGTGTATTGAGCCATGAACCTTAGTGCATGATTAAGTGATGAACTTAGAATAAATTTATTGAGAATCATGGATAATTTTAAGAAAGTTCGGATCAGTCCCAAGATTTTACATCTAATTTTCAATTGATATAGAAATGAAGAGTTTAAGTTATGGGGGTATGGTAATGGAACCATTTAATGCAGTTCATTGGGAAATTCATTAAGTAAGTGTTGGAGTTTTAGTTAGAGGGAGTTCAAGTTGGATATTTGTTAAGCTACGTTTTTGTAAGTTTGACTTGATCATTTATCATGCTTTATTTTTGTGAATTTAATGTAAAATCTTTCTTCATTTACTTTGTTTTTACGTAGACAAAAGTTTGAAAACTTTGCTAATGTATAAATCAAGGAAAAGCTACAAAAAAATACAAGGTGGTAATGGCGACTACTTACATAATTTTATATTATTTAGCTTGAATCATCTCACCTTCTTGTAAGATCATATCCAATCATATAATAGGTTAAGAACACTTAAGATCCATCTTTTATAAATGTGATGGGTAGTTTTGCCTTCTTACATTAATATATATCCCTCCTACATTTTTCCTTCTTGCTTAAACCTTTGCAGACAATATACGGGTTATACCACAAATACAAGTAGATTTTCCAAACTCTTCTAAAGTAACCGACTCGCTTGAAACCTATTATTATAATATAAAAATGGTATCAAGAGGATAAAATCTTTAGTTTTTGCTAGTAGAATTTTGTAACTATCTTTATGTTTTTCTTATTCTATTGTTTTATTCTCCAAAAATCTTTAGTTGTTGTATTTACCTATTCTAGTAGTTGAAGAAATGAAAATGATAAGTTTGTCTAGTATGCAACTAGTAAAATCAAAAATCACTTACGTTATTGTGAATATGAATTGGAAGCATCTGTAAGGACTTCTTAAAACAAGTTCAACCCAGGAAGGTAATTTTATGGATGAGCCCCAATTTAAGGTAAAATTTAAATATAGATTTACTTTTCAAAATCAAAATTTATATCAATGGATTACTAAATTTGTGTTATACATGTTATTTACAAAGCAAATGAAAATGTGATTGGTTTGTATGGCACGACAAAAATTCATAAAAAGAAATACAAATGTAATCAATGAGCTTCAAGAGATCAAACAAAAATTAAGGAAACAATGAGATGACTTATTGTTAAGGAGGCTATTGTTTTATAGTTGGATCATCTTTATTATTATTGATAGGTGTTACTTAGTAATGTACTTGTTATAAGAAATATATTTACCTTATTAATGTATGAATTAATATAAATTTATTTATATTAATGTACTAGTATTATCTTATTCATAAATTCTAAAAAAAACTTTCTTTCTCCATTTTTTGCATTATTTATGTCCACATAATATCATAATAAACATTATACCAAATGAGTGATACTCTATTTACTAACTTACAATATAAATCTCAAAATAAAATAATAGGAAATGATATCTCTAACACCAACTATGGATAAACATACACAAGCATATAAGAAATAAGGTTGCAAATAATGGTCAAATCATTAACAAGTTGGATAAGTATGACACTTACAAAATGGAAATGTGATTATTTTGTGTAGCTTGACAAAAATTCATACGAAGAAATACAAATGTAATCAATAAGCTTCAAGAGATCAATGAAAAATTAAAGAAACAATGAGATTACTTGTTATTAAAGAGGCTATTGATTTATAATTGGATCATCTTTATTATAATTGTTAGGTGTTACTTAGTAATGTACTTATTATAAGAACTATATTTACCCTATTAATATTAAATATTTTTGCATATTAATCTATTAGTATTGTCTTATATGGAAAGTGCTAAAACGTTCTTTCTTTCTCCATTATTTGCATTATTTATGTCCACATAATATCATAATAAACATTATACCAAACGAGTGATACTCTAATTACAAACTTCCAACATAAATCTAAAAATAAAATAATAGGAAATGGAAGCCCAATTGTGATCCCCGATGTCTTCTATGTAAAAAATTCAAGAAACCATTTCTATGATACTTTACATTTTTTTTGTTTTGGTATTCTCTACCATACTCATGGTTGGAATTTAAAAAGATGTCCTATGTTGTGTAGAGAAGCATGTATCCTCCACCCATAATCCTTTTTATGTACAACAGTTACTCTACATCTCTAATTCTTTACATATACATAATCAGAACCCTTCTCAATGCCATATTGCACTAGCTCTTACCTAAACACTTTCACTAAATCAAATAACTTACCAACCTGTAAATTAATTGGCCTCAGTGTATCATTATGTAAATTAAATTATTGGAAATTAGACCTTCTTCTATTTTCTTCATCTAAACTAGCATCTACGCTCCTAAGTATAATTTGTATCTAAGTTCATCATAATCTTATATGCATAATTTGTATCTAAGTTCATCATAATCTTCATATGCTAAATATGTACCTATATCTAGTATGTTATTTATTAGGACTTCTTTTACACTGTCACAAATAGCCTTTTTGATAGCCTCTTCCCATCTCCCTCATTAAATATATCATGATAATCAATTGAACTAGAATCATCAAAGTCATAAACTTCTATTTTCCCATCCTCGTATACTGAATAATCAATTTCATGAACTTCTCCTTCCTCACCCTCATTTGTGTCAGGCTATTTTCCCTCCATAAAAGTATGTTAATCAACCTTAATGACCTCATAATCAACTTGTTCACACTCTTCTAAACACCTTTTCTTACCTCTCAACCAGGGATACGCAACATTACTTAGAAAAAACCTCCACAATCTCATAAACTTTTTTAATTACATTAATCATGATGATAATATCATCCTCACTTCTTAATTCTCTAATTCTATCCTGACTCGTGAGGAAGTTTATAAGTAAATAACCACTCCATAGCATAAGTCCCTTGCTGTGTATATGAATTGCAAGATGGTTAAATGTTCTAGCTCTACTTTAAAATTAGATGTTTTTCCTCCTTCATAGTCCATAGTTGGGATAAATTTGAAGGTCACACCATGTGAAAATTTAAATTCAATCCTAGGGTATGCCATATAAGAAAGAAAAATAAACAAACAAAAGTAAGTTATGAAGTATTTAATTAAAACATGTTCTTTAATTCGAGAAAACAAAATATATATACCTTTTTATATTTTTTTCAACTATAACTCTTTCAGGATTCATTTCTAAAAGATTTGACTTCCTACCCTAAGTCATAAGTATCAATGTTATGAAATAATGAAAAAGCCTACATACAAAAACATAATTTATGAAGCTTAAAATAATAAAAGAGCCTACAGACACAAACATATTAAGGATCTAAATATAAGTGAGCTTTATGTTTTAAAAATGTTATTCTCTCCCTCCTCTAGTTGTATCTTTATGTAACTATTTATTCAAGCTAATTACTTCAAGGACACAACAAATAATTTTACTACCTAACATAACATATCAAACATATACATCAAATAATAAGATAAGAAAACTTTACTTATTTCTATCGAGTTTAAATTCTCTATCAAGCTCAATTTTTAATTAAATTACACCTTTTTCAGCTTCGATGTCTAATTAAATTACACATCTCTATCAGCTTCAATGTTTAATTAAATTACACCTTTCTGTTAGCTTCAATGTCTAATTAAATTATACATCTTTTAAGAGAGGATTTTCATAATGAGCTAGAAAGATGGATTTTATCAAACAAGAAAACTAATAGATAATGTTAAGTAAAGAACCCTTAAACTAGCAAAGTCATATGGTATGGGCCAAAGTTAGTGTAGGCTAAACATAAGTGACTTTCATATTGCACTTATTTTCTTCAAATGGGGACATCTAAAATCTAAGCTTATATTAGGTGAATCCATATTGAATACCATTACAAAGTCTAACTCTTCCATAAGTGTGAAGTCCAATTGAATACTTTATTCATCTATATGACATTAAAGTTTTAGACCCTACTAAAGAACAAAATGTCAAACATTTGGTGTGAGCTGACCTCCCTTGAAACAAAATGTAGGATCTTGTGAGTTTCTTATAAAAATTCCACTTAAAAAACTCCAAATGTATGAAAGTACATAAAAAATGCTTGTCAATTAGATTGCTCACTTGTCAATAGTTTGGTTGTGTGATAATTAAATCCCATATAGCTATCACTAAACTTATAGGATTTTGAAGAACTTGCCCCTAAATAACCAATGCTCATAGAGGGGATCTTTCAAAACATTATCAAAAAATTATGACTATTTTATTTTAAAATGTCTAGATATTTGTTCAAGAATCAATCACCTATCTTGATTAGATTAGATTCATTCTTTTTATGTAGAATTTGTGTTTTAAGAGTTTAAACATCTCGTGTTAGGAGGGATGAAGTTGTGAAAGAAAAAAATAGTCATTATGCATTTGGTAAGATTATTGATGCAAAGTAATGATAATAACATTAATAAACTAAAAGTATTATTGTGTTTCTGAACTTAAATGAGGAGTAGATGATCAAACCCTAAGTAGCTGCATATGACTTCAGAATGGTTTTTGGCTAGGCATTTACACTAGGATAACAGTAGATTGGAGCAATTACATGTGATGTGAAAGGAATATAAAGATTGGATAAGGGAAAAAGTTTGTGGTCACAAGTTCTCCATTAGCCAAAGTTAAAGATGGCCTCTTCTCTTCTTTCTTCATTCCCCCACTTTCTATAACATTGCTAGCTTACTTCTTAGAAAGATAATATACTTTTGTATATTTCTACATATACTAATAATAATATTATTCTTTTGGATGCAGACTATTGAATAAAGAAGATAATGTGCTTTTGGTTTAACTATAGTACTTTATGTAATAGCCTAGACTACCTGCTCATAAATATTGTCTGCTTTAAGTTGCCTCTAGGACCAAATCCCTCACGATTTTGCTTTTCCGACCCTTGGAAAAATGCGTCTTACTGCGAAGGCCTAGCCTTCTACTAGTCCAACCAGCGTGAGTACTAGCTCTAATACCATTTGTAGCAGACTAGACTACCCGCCCATAGATATTGTCCATTTTAGGTTGCCCCTCGGGCTAAGACCCTTACGATTTTGCTCTTCTCCCTTCTGGGAAAATGCATCTTGCTGGGGAGAGGTATCCATACCCTTATAAGACATACTTTGTTTTCCTCTCCAACCGATGTGAGATCTCACACTCTCCACCCCCTTAGGGCCCAGCCTAGCTGTCACAACAGTTTAGGTACCGACTCTGATACCATTTGTAACAACTCAGATCACCCGCCCACAAATATTGTCCACTTTTACCCTTTGGGCTAAAATCCTCACAGTTTTGTTCTTCCCATCCTCGAGAAAATGCATTTGTAAGGGAGAGGTATCCGTACCATTGATCCAGTTCGTCTTTCTGTTTTACCCTTGGAGGTTGAATCAAAAATTGAATTACAAGGATTGCAATATAGAGTGCAACCTCGGGCCATCTCACTTAATTGGAACCTAATGCAATGGATCTAAGCTAGCCTAAATGTCATAAAATTCAACTAAATTGGTTAGGAGGGGGGTTTTGGTTCTTTGAAGAAACTAACAAAATTGAACTAATTGAAAGGGAAGTGTGTAAAAAAGTATTTTTGGATTTTTGGGAATAAGAAATTGAAAGTTAAAACAATGATCAAATGTGATAAAATCCTCTTGAAAAATGAGCTTTGGCTATCATAGTTCAAAATAAATCTTTGTGGGAGTAAAAATCACTAAGTTTTCAAATGATAAACCTTAAGAACTCTTTAAGTCCAAGGTTTTAATCAATGGACTCCATTGCTTAAAACCTTGTTGAATGCAACTTAGCGAGTGCCAAGGGTAAATTAATGCAAGTGGTCAATTTGGTGATCAAGCATCATCTCAATATCAATCACAACAAGGTAGATAAAAGAGAATTAACAAAATCACAAAATGACATATAAGAGACTTCATATATTCAAGCTCCAAGTTCTACATCAACTTCAATACTTAATTAAACTATAATCAAGAAAATCTAACTACAAAGCATAAATCCTAACTAAGGAATTCATAATAATGTAGCTAAACATGAACAAACTACTCCCCTTTGAAGCCCATTGAACTCAAGCCATTGCTACATCTTCAAGAGGAAATGATGTTTAGCCAAGCATTGCTTCAGGAGAACTCACAACCGAAAACCCACCAAGAGCATCCATGGCAGCAGCAGTAGATAATGAAGATGGCGATAGAAAAATGGAAAGAAGTGATGGATGAAGGTCAAGTTGAGAGGAAGAGCGGAGGGTGTGTGTATCTTCTGTATGCTTGTTTATAATTGTCGGTTATAACCTAATTTGGTAGGTTTTTAAACGAAGGATGCTGGGTTGGGTTGCACAGTGCGTGATTTTTTCGAAATTGGTCTAGGTTTTCGAAGGTTCGTCGTGGCGACAGATGTTTTTCACCACAGCGAACTTTTTCCAAAAGGTTTTGCTTTGTTGCTGGTTCCTTTGGTGAACTTTTTCCGAAAGTCCAGCCTAGATTCTGTGTATTTAGCTGCAGCGATAGATCCACTTCGCCATAGTGAACTTCTTGTTGCGCCTCATTCTCTTGTTGACTTCACTTCAGCCTTCTTTCACTCTACATCTTCTTCTTGACTCCCTTTTCCTTAAGTCTCCTATAATAAAAATGGTATTTTGTAGTATCAATTATTCTCAGAAAATTAATTAATGCAATTAATACTAATTTGTAACAATTTTTACCCTCAAACTACATAAAATAAAAGTACACACTCAAAAATCAATTTAAGCACAAAAGCTAGAGATAAAAGTCAAAAAGCGTAGCCAAAGTCATGAAAATGTCGCCAATTTATGTAATAAACTTAAGCTCAATCAACCATTATAAGGCGTATTTGAGGGGTTTGGCCTGTGGGGCACCCTAAAGTGGACAATATCTATGCGTGAATTGTCTGGGCTGTTACAAATGGCATCAAAGCTGGTACCCGAACTGTTGTGTCAACTAGGCTGGGCCCTAAGGGGGTAGAGAGTGTGAGATCTCACATCAGTTGGAGAGGAGAATGAAGTATGCCTTATAAGGATTTGTATACCTCTCCCTCACAAGACGCATTTTCTCAAAGGTGGGAACAGCAAAATTGTGAGGGGTTTGGCCCTAGAGGCAACCTAAAGAGGACAATATCTATGGGCAGGTGGTATAGGCTGTTACAAATGGTATCAGAGCCGGTACCCGAATCGTTGTGCCAACTAGGCTGGGCCCTAAAGAGAGCTGGTCCCTAAAAGGGTGGAAAGTGTGATATCCCACATCGATTGGAGAGGAAAACGAAGTATGTCTTATAAGGGTATGGATATCTCTCCCCCACAAGACCCGATTTTCCAAGGATGAGAAGAGCAAAACTGTGAGGGATTTGGCCCGAGGAGCAACCCAAAGTGGATAATATCTGTAGGCGAGTGGTCTGAGCTGTTATAAGTGGTATCAGAGCTGGTACCCAAATCGTTGCACTAGCTAGGCTGGGCCCTAAGGGGATGGAGAGTGTGAGATCCCATATCGATTGGAGAGGGGAACGAAGTATGCCTTATAAGGGTATGGATACTTCTCCCTTACAAACGAATTTTCCCAAGGATGGGAAGAGCAAAACCATAAGGGGATTAGCCCGAAGGGCAACCCAAAGCAGACAATATCTGTAGGTAGGTGATATGGGCTGTTACAAATGGTATCAGAGTCAGTACTCGAATTGTTGTGTCAGCTAGGTTGGGCCCTAAGAGGGTGAAGAATGTAAGATCCCACATCGGTTAGAGAGGAGAACGAAGTATGACTTATAAGGGTATAGATGCCTCTCCCTTATAAGGCGTGTTTTTCCAGGAGGGGGAAGAGCAAAACTGTGAGGGTCTTGACTCGAGAGGCAACCCAAAGCGGACAATATCTGTAGGAGAGTGGTTTGGGCTATTACAAATGATATCAGGGCCGGTACCTGAACCGTTGTGTCAGCTAGGCTGGGCTCTAAGGGGGATGGAGAATGTGAGATCCCACATCTGTTGGAGAGGAGAACGAAGTATGCCTTATAAGGGTATGGATACCTCCCCCATAAACGTGTTTTCCCAAGGGTAGGAAGAGCAAAACCGTGAGGGTCTTGGCCCTAGGGGTAACCCAAAGCAGACAATATCTGTGGGCGGGTGATCTAGGCTATTACACTTTAAGTCTCTATGTCTTTTCTTTGCGCACTTCTATATTTTATGTTAATAAAGTACGATTTATAGGCTATATCTAAACATTAAATGGGAACCATGGAAATGCTTATCCATATAAAACATGGTTTCATATAAGAGAATGACAAATATAATTATTTGACATTTAAAACTCGTTTTTGAGAATGACTATAATCTTTTTTTGATTTATCTGACAAATCACTATTGTTTTAAATATTTTCAATGTCAATGTTATTAGTGGCATTAATAATAAGACTAGAGACCAATTTCAAAATTTTTAAATAAATCAAACAACAACTTAATTAAACATTAAGTTTGATTAAAAGATTTAAAACATCAACAAATTGTTCTTTTAAGAATGCATGATGTGCGATTACGCATTATTAATAAATAAATGTTTCATAAGTTTAGTTATAGTGATTTATTATATATACAATATAAAAGTTTAGAATAATCAAACTATAAGGAAATCAAGTTGACTATGAATGTATTATTTTAGTGTGCTTTGTAATTGGAATCATTTGAAGCATAAATTAATTAAGCAAAAGTAAGATTGGAATCCAAAATAGACACAGTATAAAATAAATAAGAAATAAGGTGGTACAACAAAACTTAATATATTAGATGAACTGTTGTTGGTCTCCCTTTTATGTCAATACAATATAAACCACTGCAATTTCTATATACAAGCAATATGTGGAATTAAAGGTACTTGGAGCCATTCCAAAAAATAGGAAAAATGAAGATCTATAATTAGATGACCTAGAATTAGAAGAGAACCGCATGCGAAGAGAATTATTATTGAAGGGACCCAAAATTATTTGTATATTAGGTGCGTTTTTGTTGCCTATTGTCTCCACTATCATCTACCGCTTCTTCCAATGTCCCTCACCATTGGTTGGAGCCTTTTAGGGATTGTGGTTCATTTGTTTAAGGGTTTATGGGAATTAGAATAACAAGTTGATAAAGCAAACACACACAAGAGGGGGGTGAATTGTGTGTGACTTAAAAATTTTGTAAGTTCTTTCAATTCGTATAATAAACAGATCCTAGTTAATGAATAAAAACAGTAGAAGCCTGTCAGATGACAAAGCCTTTTAAATGACAATAGCTTATTAAGTGATAAGAGCCTTTTGTGGGATAGGACCTTACTTAAACGAAAGGAACCTACTGAATGATGAATCATGTTAAAACAATTTTAAAAACAAGGGCACCTATTAACACTAAAAGGAACCATCAACAAATTGAAAATAGAAGAGACCTATAATAAAAGTGAAGGAGTCTCTTGCTAAAATGAACACATACACAATAAAATGCAAAAATATAAAAGATAATGAGAGAGAGAAGAAGGATGTAGTCGATTTATACTGGTTTGACTTACAACCCAATCTTATGACCAATCCCCCAAGTATCCAATTTGAGTATTGCACTATAAAAATTCAAGTATTAAATTTGACAAGTCTTTCCAAGCTCACGAGTACATATTTTTCAAGGTTCTCCATTCTTTCATAGTTGAAGTGTATAATAAGCTTCTAAAAGCTCACAGAAAAAATAACAATTTCTCTCTTGACAAAGTGATTTTACTTTCTAAGGCACAATAAGAATGATATGACTCTCAAGAATATAGGTGCTGTTTAAATGCTTTGAAAGCCTGAGTATGTTCGCTTCTTCGCAAGTGTTGTTGTTGTTCCTTAAATAGTCAATTTCTTCAACTAATCGTTACTTCACTTGCATTTTTAGTCAACTAGATGGATTTAAATCTGAATAACTTTGATATCATGTTTACCAAAATCTTCTAGTAATCACAAGGTTAATATACGACCTTCAAAATTAGCAGGATCCTTTTAAATAAACTATTTCTAATAAGGTAAGTTCATAATAAAGGTTACTACAAGAAAGAAAGAGTATTTCTAATGATTTTATTTCCTTTTGAGAATTAGACTATTAATTATCTAAGGAAATAAATCCAATTTAAATTTTGAAATATTATACAATTTTCATCAAAATCGTTAATCATAAACCTTGAGCTACACTTTTTGATGATGACAAGCAATAATAAATATATTTTTCAAAATTCAAAGAGATAATAGATGATTTCGAAAGAGACCTGTGACTTTTATATATTTAGACAAGGAATCTATCGTTTATATATCACAGATTTTCACAAGTTTAACATTAGAATCAATCACATATATAATTGAGGTAGCATTGAGAAATATATCATTATATACGCAAAAATATATCCACATAAACTCTCTTCCTTTTTCATTATAAAAAATAATAGAGTATAAGGAGGAAGTGAAGTAAAACAAAATGAAATGGAGGGAAAGTGTAAATAATGCATCAAACAAAATCATTAGTATAAGTAAGCCATGTATAAAGCAAATAGCAACAGAGTTATTGAAGAGATTTAAGGATTCTTCTAAGTAAAATATGCATGTCAAGAAGTTGATTCTATATGCTATCTATTTGATCCCACATTTATTCTTGATTGGCTTGAATATCCTTAGCTATTGTTGAAGATTTTCACTATTTTCATCCTGAGGAGGGACAGGAGTTTATTGGTCTGGAGCATTCCCTTTATCAACCATGAACCTCAAGATCATAGATGAAATATTTATTTTGTTCCCTTTTAGCAAATTATACACCAGATAAGTGTCTAGCAGGCTATATTTTTTAACTGAGATACTCCTAGGAAAATTTGAAGTAGCTGAAAGCAATACAAAGCATTATGTTATTAAGTCTAATTATCTGCTCCAGGGTCACCCATCTTGGGTGTTTTCAACATGAAGGTTGATGAATTTGAAAACTTCGACTAACTCCAAATCATCAACATCTCACTTCTGACAGGGAAAATTAGTTCTCCCTATAGGAGCTACTTCCAGTTTATCTCCTAAGATTTCCTCAAAATTAAAATTTCACATTCATGCACCCATGAGACAATGGCTAGTTTTCTATTAATTTCTTCCTTTTTCATATGTGTGTAGAATATTCTAACTAGCTCATTGCATATTGTCTCATTTAATTTCAAAAAATTTTCCCAACCAATGGCAAAAAAGTAAAGAGAGATAGGTATACCTATGTTATCAAACATCATAGAGGCAAGATCTGCCCAACAACCACCTTTCTTTTCTTGTATTGCATTTTATAGCAAACTTTAACCTTCGATAACTGAAACAATTTTAGTGGTATTGATGTCTTTCATTTTTGTGTAGTTATTTTTATCTTCTTTGCCCTTTTTCTTTAGGAATCACCTCTTTATGAAACAGCTTATCGATAATTTCTTCAGTCATATGAGTTTTTCCCTTTTATTTCTTCCCTTCTCTTTTTTTGGATTCTTCTTCCTCTTTCTTTTTAGCATCAAGGTTTTCTTTTTGTTCAGAAATTTTCTTAGCTTATTTTGTAAGACTTCCTCTAGTTCATGGTTGTTTGAGCAATCGAGAATGTTTTTCATTTGAATCATTGTCATTTATAACCCAGTGCACTTTTGATACTTATGGCTTAATGGTTTAAGAAAAGTTTTGCATAATGTTGTTATGTTTAAGATATGTATAAGAAAGGCTCTATTTGTAAAGCTATAAGGACATGAATAAAGGAAATGATCAAGAGATTATTTACAGTTAATTGTTCAAATATTATGTATTGCTTGCAAATATCATATATTAATTATCTAATTGTTTTTTATAATATCAATCCTATTTTGGCAATACCATATTATAGTTAACTAACATCCTAACAACCCAACCAAACTCAAGATGCTGAAAATGAAGCCAACTTAAGTTTGTTAATGACTTTATTGAACCAAGTTAGCAAATGAGCTTTAGTGAAGATGTTAGTTATCTAATCATTGGATGATATAAAAATAAGAAAGATAGTTCCTTGTCAAAGATAATGACAAGTGATAATCGTTCTCCATATATTTTGTTTGCTTATAAAATATGTCATTAAGAGTAATTTGAATGGCACTACAGTTATTATAATAAATAGTAGTGGCTTATGAATGTTAAATTTTCATATCCTATAATACTCAATGTGACCAAAAAAGTTTAAAAAGTGTTAGCAAGAGCTTAATATTTAACTGCAATACTAGAATGAGCTATAAATGTTTATTTTTTCTTATCTATAATGTAAGAGAATTATCAAAGAAATATAACCTAATTAGAGGATAAGTCAGTAGGATCTCTAATACAATTAACATTAAAGTATATATGGAGCTCAAAGGATGGGGATGTTAAAAGTTGGATACCATGAAATAGGATAAATTTAACATAACATAGAAAAAGAAATATTATAGTAAACTTAATTATAAACTAACTTATAATATGCATTGTATATAATTATAAGGTCCCCATAATTTCCAATACAAAGTAGGGTTATCCAAAAGTTTTTAATAAGGGCAGAAGCAATTTTACTATCAGCTATGCCTATAATAGATAAGAGATCAGTAACATACATTGTTTAAGACAAATAGTAACTTGAAATATCATAAACAAATTATATTCAAAGAAAATAGGTTAGATGTTTGAGATCTTTTGTTTTAAAGTGTTGGTTAAGGTATTTATTTAATTTTAAAATACCAATAAGATCATCAAGGATATCATCAAGTATAATGAGCATATCATCTAAATATAGTAATAAGAGTACATAACTTTTGTTTATGTGATGAACAAATAAGGCCTTATCATATAATCTAAAAAGAAAGTCAAGTTATTGAGCAATGAAGCTAAATTTGGTAAGCCATTCTTGAGAAAGTTTAAGGTCATAACGAGCCTTTTTAAGGTGTCAGACAGTGTTTGGAAGATGATCATATCCTAATGGTAGCTGTATATACATTTATTAAGAAAGATCACTATTAAGAAATGAAATTTGTAATCCATTCGAAACAGTTACCATTTCTAAATGGCAGTAACAACCATGAAGCTACAAATTGAAGTGAGAAGATTCTCCTCATAATTAATACCATATTCTTAAGTGAATCTTTAACAACGAGTTAAACTTTTATAATGTTATATAGTGCCATCTACCTTTATATTGATATTATAGACTCATTTACATCCCATCAAATTTTTACCTAGGGAAAGTGGGAATAGATCCCAAGCTTAATGTTTCTCTAAGGCCTATAATTCTTATTTCATAGCCTACTTCCATAAAGGATTAGCATTAGCTTATTTATAACTCTTAGGTTTATAGAGAGAAGTGATGGTTTAGTTAATAAAGTTATGTATAAGATGAGACAGACTTATAACATAAAATTCTAAATGAGAAGGGAGTTTAGTGGCTCTAATAGTTAGTAACACTAGGATGGTTTAGGAGAACTTGGATCCTCTTATGGAATTAGATCCTCTAGTGAGATAAGTGGTCTCTAGTCTTTAAGAACTATAATTGAGAGACACTCAAATAGAACTAATGAGTTAACATGATTAGGAAACAAGACAACAGAGGGGTCAATGAAAAAAGAAGTGGAGGGTGAGACTTAAAAGAAAGACAAGGATAAGAGCATTTTATATTAATAGAAAGTGACATATCTATAGATTTAGGGATGTCTATAAATAGGATCTCATTATCTATATCCCTTATGTTCAATGTCATTCACCATAAAGCAATATAAACAGGATTAAGGTACTAATTTGGAATGTTCATGTGATTGAAGAAACATAAAACAAATAGAACCAAACTATATGGAGATTGTATTTAAGATTATAATTAAAAATACGTTCATAAGTGGATTGATTACTTGTAATAGTAAAGGAATCACAATTAATAGCACAAATAATAGTAAGAGTTGATTCTCTTTAACTCTGCTCAAGATAGTAGGAAAAATTATTAAGGACCTAATCATGTCAAGAATGTGTATATGTTTCCTCTCATCTCCTATTTTGTTAGGATATACTTAGATAAGAGTAAAGAAACATTGTACCGTATTAGGATAAGAGAGTAAGAAATGAATTATTCTTATATTCCAAGGCATTACCAGTTCTCAATACTTTGATTGTTTAAAAAAATTAAGTTTTGACCGTTTGAGCAAACTATGTATACATGACAGTCTTTTTTTACATAAAGCAAATTCAGGTATATCGACAAATGCCATTAATAAAGATTACAAAATATTTTAAATCTCACATTTTCGGAATAGGATAAGGGCCTCAAATATCATAATAGGTTAAATTAAAAGGAGTATATGATATAGAATGCCTATTGTTAGAAATAAGTAGCTTGGCTAATTGCCAAGATAAACAATCAACATGTTTTTGTTAGACAAATCCTAACAAATCATTAAAAATCAAAGGATTCAAACACTAAAAAGAAGCATGATCAAGATGAAAATGCCAATTTCATATGTAATAATAGCACCCTAATTAGATTGACTCAAATGTAATTAAAGTGATGTAAGTTCAAACAACCATCCCTCTTTATAGAGGTGTTTGGCAAACAACTTATTAGTTGTTTTTTTTTTAATTTTTTGACTAAAAGTTAGCTTTTTGACCATCTTAAAAAGATATTGAAGTGCTTTGTGAATGACTTATTAGTTAGCTTATTTAATCAAATAAGCTGATTTCTAAAAGCTTCATAAGAGGAGCTTTTGCGGTTAGTTATTTGACTAATGACAATATTGCCCTCCACTTTACTCTCTACTTTTGCTCTGTGTGTTTTCAAAATTGTTTTTTTTATCGTACTGAAGTTTGGAAAAATAAAATAAAGGAGTTAATTAAACTTTTTAATCTTTATTTAATTTTATAATATTAGTTTACATTTAAAAAAACCATAATATTAAGTTTTTGAACATAAAGAGTCATATCAAATTAATATTTTTAGTATATAACTAATATATATCGTATCTATATCATATTATAATTATAGATATTTTAATTTAGTAAATAATAAAATTCATACATATTATATGAAAAATACTAATATGATGTAGTTCGCTACATCATTCATATTAATAAAGAATCTTAACATTAGATTATTATTATTATTATTATTATTATTATTATTATTATTATTATTATTATTATTATTATTATTATTATTATT
>JANVCQ010562198.1:0-17172 GCA_025531925.1 Erythroxylum plowmanianum | reverse complement strand
TTAAGTTTCGTTAATTATTCTTATTATTTTAATTATTTTCAAATATGATAAGTGTATATTCCTTATTATTATTAACCGTTTTATTATTGTTAAAAATTATTATGGTTCTTTAATTATTCTTATTAATTTATTTTTTTAAGTTTTGATATTTATTAATTTTCTACTTACTCTTATTCTTATTATTAAAAATTATTTAGTTATTAATGATATTAAATAATATCAATAAATTGCTGATTATTTTTAATTTGGTTCTTAGACAGAATAAGCAACAAAACCATATTTTCAAAAATCAGGTTTTTTTGGAGTTGCAGCAAAAATAACGTATAACAATAATGAAAAGTGGCTTTGGATTTGGCTTAAAAATGGCTTTAAAATGGCGTCTGTGAGTGGACCCCACAGACGCTGTCCATTTAAGAAGAGAGTCTGTCAAATTTTAACTTAAAAACAGCATTGTCTTATTCTTAGACAGAATAAGACAGAGTAGGATTCGACAGAGGATCCGAACTCGGTTTTGAGGACTTAAGATGAGTGTGAAGAAGAAGATCATTAGTGTACTCAGATTGAGTGAGAGCAAACAATGTCCATTATTATGGTACCGTCGACGTTTGAAAGCAATTATTATTGATGTGATGTGACTCTGGTAAATAGAGAGATACTTAGGTATTTAGAGCAAACAATGTCCATTATTGTGGTACCATCCACGTTGAAAGTAGTTATTACTGATGTGATGCGACTCTAGTAAATAGAGAGATATTTAGGTATTTAGGTCATCTCCATTCCACTAAAATTTTATACCAAATAACCACTTTACACCAAATTTTTATTTATATATTTATTTATATAAATTAAAATAAATTAATTATTCTTAATTAATTCATATATACTTTATATTAAAATAATATTATTGAACAAATATAATTAATATTATCGTAATAACAAATTAATAATATACACAAATATAATATTTTTATTGCATATTTAACCTCTAATCCTCTGAATTACCATATCGTTCCTACAAATGTTCAATCAATACATTATGAAGTTCATAATGAGCTTCTTTATCTTTAATTTGCTTATGTCTAGCAAGGAATTCTTGAAATATAATTGTATCGTCTCTATTAATATTAATTTCGGGGGCTAGCATTTCACTTCAATCTTGTATGGCCACTTGAGTATCACATTCGTCCTCAATGATCATATTGTACATTATAATGCATGCTGACATAATATCATGGAATACGGATTTTTTCCAAAAACGTGCCAATTCCTTGATAATTGCAAATTGTGACTAGAGAACTCCAAATGCATGCTCGACAACCTTCTTATATGCTTCTTGCATCTTCGCAAATAACTTCTTTTTTGGGCCTCATGGATCATGAATGGTTTGTATCAAGGTAGATCATTTTGGATAAATGCTATCAGCTAAATAATATCCAATTTCATACATTTTTCCTTGAATAACATAATAAGCGGAAGGTGCTATACCTTTGGCAAGGTTTGTGAACAAGTGAGATGCCTCTAACACATTAATTTCATTATTTAACACTGACAAACCAAATTGTGCATGCCATATCCACAAATCATAATCAGCTACATCTTCAAAAATAATAATTGGGAATCCACTACGTCCACTATATTATCTTGCCCAAATTGTAGGACAATTTTGCCATGTCTAGTGCATGCAATCTAAGCTCCCTAGCATCCCTGGAAAATCATGTTCTTCATTAATTTTAAGTAGTCTTGCAACGTCATTAGCATCCGATGCTCTTAGATAAATCTATCCAAAGACCTCCACAATGGCTTGACAAAACCTTTTTGTACTTTCAATTGCAGTTGATTCTCCAATTTTAATGTATTCATTAGTTAATTCAGCTGATACACCATACACCAACATTCAAAATGCTTCTATTATTTTTTGTAAACTAGACAATCCTAGTTTACCACATCCATCTCTCTGTTGCATAAAGTAGTCTTCATGACCTTTAACAACACTAACAAGTAGTAGGAATAAATTCTGACTCATTCGAAATCACCTGCAAAATATTGCTGCATTATATCTTGGATTTTCTCCAAAATAATCATCCTATAGTCTTTGATATGCTGCAGCATGATCGCGATAAATTACTCTATGACCAGAAATTAAGCTTTTGTGCTTTGACTGGTTCACTATATTATTCATATAGTAATCCATTTCAAGGTTGTTATTGGTATATGCAGATAGTAACGCTTTGTTTTGTGTTAATATTGTAGAAGTGAGATCCAATTCATCCTCCGATGATGAGGATGATATATGAGAAGTATTAGCATTAGTACTAATGGTTGTAGACAAATATGGTGAAGGGTTCAAAGAAGAATCTGCTAGTGATCCATTCCCTTATATAGTAAATAATTCAAGACAAAATAAGGAATCTTTACAAAAAAATCTAACTCTATCTTTTCCCAACTGTTAGATTAGATTGCATTAATCTCAACTGTTAATTAGTATTCTTATCTTGCAAAAAAATCTAACTCTATCTTTTCCCAACCGCTAGATTGGATTGCAATCATCTAAACCGTTAATTAGTATTCTTATCCTATCCATACAATATCCAAAACAAGATAAGGAATCTCTGCAAAAAATATAACTCTATCTCTTCCCAGTCGTTGGATTAGATTGCATTCATCTCAACCATTCATTAGTATTCATATCCTATCCACACAATATCCAAGACAAGATAAGGAATCTCTACAAAAGATCTAACTCTATCTCTTCCCAGCCGTTGGATTAGATTGCATTCATCTCAACCATTAATTAGTATTCGCATCCTATCCACACAATATCCAAGATAAGATAAGGAATCTCTGCAAAAAATCTATGTCTATGTCTTCCCAACCGTTGGATTAGATTGCATTCATCTCAACTATTAATTAGTATTCTTATCCTATCCACACAATATACAAGGCAAGATAAGGGATCTCTGCAAAAATCCTAACTCTATCTCTTCCCAGCCTTTGGATTAGATTGCATTCATCTCAACTGTTCATTAGTATTCGTATCCTATCCACACAATATCTAAGACAAGATAAGGAATCTCTGCAAAAAAATCTAACTTTATCTCTTCTTAGCCATTGGAATAGATTACATTCATCTCAACCGTTCATTATTATTCGTATCCTATCTACACAATATCCAAGATAAAATAAGAAATCTCTACAAAAAATCTAACTCTATCTCTTCCCAACCGTTGGATTAGATTGCATTCATCTCAACCGTTAATTAGTATTCTTATTCTATCCATACAATATCTAAGACAAGATCAGGGATTTCTGCAAAAGAATCTAACTTTATCTCTTCTCAACTGTTGGATTAGATTGCATTCATCTCAATCGTTCATTAGTATTCGTATTCTATCCACACAATATCTAAGACAAAATAAGGAATCTCTGTAAAACAATCTAATTCTATCTCTTCCCAGCCGTTGGATTAGATTGCATTCATCTCAACTGTTAATTAGTATTCTTATCCTATCCATACAATATACAAGACAAGATAAGGAACCTCTTCAAAAAATCTAACTCTATACCTTCCTAGACGTTGGATTAGATTACATTTATCTCAACCGTTCATTAGTATTCGTATCTTATCCACACAATATCCAAGGCAAGATAAGGAATTTCTGTAAAAAAAATCTAACTCTATCTCTTCCCAACCATTGGATTAGATTGTATTCATCTCAACCGTTCATTAGTATTCGTATCCTATCCACACAATGTCCAAGACAAGATAAGGAATCTCTGAAAAAAAATATAAGTCTATCTCTTCCTAACCGTTGGATTAGATTACATTCATCTCAACCGTCATTGGTATTCTTATCTTTTCGACAACATCTCTGTAAATAGATTATTTATTCTACTAAACTTAACACTCCTTGAAATCCTAAACTATAACAGCCTTTCAAACCTATTCGAAAAACGACAAGCTCAAATTTTGGTGTAAAGCCTTCAAATACCTCTCGAAGTGCATTATATTCAGTTGAAAAAGATCGAGTCCTGTGCCATGTATATATTAATGTTTCATAAGACCCAGTCATTGGTAAAGATCAATCTATGGCTTAGTTTTGGTCTCGTATCACAACTGAGTACCATCAAATGCTGCTGAATCATATCACCACTGTTCGATCTTGGAGATCTTTACAAGCTCAATAGTAAACTATAATGAAAGCTATTGGCAAATTCAGAGGATGCATTCGACAAAGTAAAAGATTTACTCATTCAAGATCTAAAATTTTAAAAAAGTTTCAAATTTGATCATGTATGGCCAATCTTAAAAAATATGGAGAAATATGTTGATACTAGTAAAGAGAAAGCGGTGGATTATCGAAAACGATCTAAGTGTAATGAAATGTCACTGTCCGAATCCCAAAAATTAAATAAGTCAATAGGATCATCATCATTTTGTGTTAATTTAAATAATGATTTTGAAGTTGAAGATCCATTTATTAAAAGAAATGATGAAGCTGATCGCCCTATTAGGAGGAAGAAAGAAAAAATGAAAAAGGAACAAAATGAGGAAATAAAAAACTTTTTATATCCATAAATAAAGAAATAAAAAGGAATGTTTCATGAAAGTCAATCTCTTCTAAAAAAGTTATGAACTTCAGTTGTTACGAGCTCAAAATGAGGAAAAAAAATTAAAGCTACGACAAAGACCGGAAGACAATAAAATTTTATGCAGAGATATGGATTCCATCAAAGATCCAGTGATGTGTGAGATTTTAAAAAATGAACAAATAAAAATTTATGCAAAAAGAGCCCAGAAAGGAGAACCTCAAGGAGGAGTTGGCTCATCTAGTGACTTTAGCCAATATTTTGATTTTGGAGGAAATGCGGATGACCTTCCAAACTATTAATTATTTATGTTAAATTAATATTCTCTAGTACTTTAGTTTTACTTTTAATTTGATTGTAATCTCGAGTCTGATTGTAACTATAATTAATTTTAGTTTGGTTGTAATTTCAAATATTTTCATTGGGTTTAATATTTTAAATCAATGTTGTGGTTTAAATTTATGGACCTTTTATTTCAAATTTACATGTTATTCTTAACATTTTTATTAATGAATTTATAATACTTGTAAATAAGAATTATAAATAAATATTAAAAATAAATTTAATATTATATTTATTGTTAGTGTCATTTTAAATGTCTTAATGAGATCTTTGTAATGATATATTTTGTATAAAGTAATATATTTTAAATTTAATTACTTAATAAATTATGTAAATAAATTAAATTGTGAAAAAGACATATAAGAAATATGTTAAAAGAAACGAATAAAGTTGCCTTTTTAAACTTTTGGTGTAATGAATAGTATCACACTAAATTTGGTATGTTACTATTTATTACATCATTATGGTGTGAAGATTTGGTGCCTTTCTTGAAATGGTTTTATTGTACCTTGGTTGGAGATACCCTAAAGCAAGCAATGTCTATATTGTGTACCGTCTATCTTATATGACACTAGTAGATAGAGAGATATTTAGGTATTTAGAGTAAATAATATCCGTTATTGTAGTTACCATCCATCCAGATTTGAAAGAAGTTATTGCTGATGTGATGTGATTCTTATAAATACGGAGATATTTAAGATATTTAAGGTTGGAGACCTTCCAACCTTTAATCTGATAAATGTGTAGAGCTCATATAAATATATAAAAACATTTAATGAAAGCACTAATGTGGAGTAGCAAATAAACAATGTCCACTATTGTTTGAAAGTAGTTATTGCTGATGTTAACAGATAGATAGGAAAGAATGTCTGCTGAACGCCCACTACCTCATGAATCTGGTGTTTATTATCCCTAAAGCTGAGATGTGAAGTGAAAGAGACGCATTACTATGGCTACGGAACACCACAGGATTGATAGGACTTGGCCTGTATCGGATAAATGAAAGAGAAAGCACGACGAATCTTTTGCAGTGTTTTTGTAAGTGAAAAAACGCAAATAAATAAATTTATATTAAATTTATTTATTTGCGTTTTTTCACTTACAAAAACACTGCAAAAGATTTTAAATTTATTTTTTTAAAAATAAATGTATATGAAATTCATTAACTCAATTATTGCTTTTGGCAGTGAAAGCTAATTTTACTAAAATCTATGAATCTTATTCGTTAGGCTTTACTACAATAGCTTCTTCCATGGCTAGCTAGGTTCGAAGGTAAAGCAGGAAGCATAGTCTTTAACATGATGCGCCCATCTGGCTAAAGCATAAGACTTCATAATGGCACCCACGTGCCTTGCATGTCGGCTACATGACACGTGTTAACTTTACCAATTTCATTTTATCACATTCACCCACACGTGTCTATCTCATCGGATCTTATTTAAAGATGCGTATTAACATATTCTGATTGATTTGATATCTTTAAATTAAACTAATCTCCGAATAGTTCATGTATGACTTCACCCCTTTCAAATCATCTGTCCCAAAAATGGTATATCTACTCTGTCCTAATACATCCCATCCATCTATTTGTATGGGTCCCACATAAATAGATGGGTGGGATGCATTAGGACAGAGTAGGTACACCATTTTTGGAACAGAGGATTAGTCCCCTGACTTCACCGTCCAACAGAAAGAGTTTCGTTCCGATGCAGCATTTATGACCCGTTACAGTCAGCTGTTCCAAAAGAACATACTCTCCTAAGAGTATCGAATAGGAAGGAACATTCTGACGTTGGTATAACTTATTTTGATATTGTACTTATCGGGTGTTAATGTATCTTATTTGAGGATATATCGGGGATTTATTTCTTTATACTTATTTTGTAATCTGTTTCGGCAATTTCCCTTTAATAAAAAAAGGAAGGAACAGGTAGATTTGTGTAAATATCAATTCACTCTGGTCGGAAAATTTTATAAATCATTACTAATCAAGAACAGTAGAATATTCTCTTTAATTATTTTAGAGTGACGAATCTTATATTGACTTACTCAACTATCTACATATGACTCATATTGTATCCAATTATTACTGATTGAATTATCCCAAGACAAGTCATAAGTAGCATCAAAACATAGTATTCCCACACTAGATACCTTGGTAATCTCAAGTTTGAGGATTAATTATACAACCATCATTATGAGATAATCCATAGACATATAAGTAATATTTTATTTAGAATTATCATAATCGGGTTAGCTTAGTGACTTATTATCTAATAATCACCCACATATTAGTTTAAGTATCTCTATACTTTAATTTATGAGATCAATTACTTTCTTCATAAGAAAGAAACATAATGTGTGTCAGTTTTACCATCTGAACAATATCCAGTCTTGATGAAACTACAACTAGGAACATTTATGAATAACACGTAAGTGTAAATTGAATATCATAATTATGATCTCATTATAATTTCAATTACATAGTAATTACTCCAAGGATTTTATCTTTAGTATTAAAACATAAAATATTAATTAGATTAATACACAAAGATAAATAAAGTCTTTTCATTAATAAAATATAATGTAATACATTAATTTCTATCCAATTGATTGGCTGCAATGGCATAAACTATCAATTTCTTACTTGCACTAAAGCTAATCACCTATGAATCTAATGTCATATCCATCTATATGTCGATCATGTCTCTTTTGAGACAATGGCTTAGTAAGAGGATCAGTTAGATTCTCTTCAGTGGGAACACGCTCCAATGTTATATCTTTCCGCTCTACTATCTCCCTGATCAAGTAAAACTTCCTGAGTACATGTTTGGACTGTTGATAAGACTTGGGTTCCTTTGCTTGCGCAATAGTATCGTTGTTGTCACAATACAATACCATGAGCTCAATAATGCTAGGAACCACTCCAAGTTTATTGATGAACTTCTTCATCCAAATTGCTTCCATTGCCGCCTCTGACGTTGAAATGCACTCTGCTTCGGTCGTTGAATCTGCAATAGTTGGTTGTTTGGAACTCTTCCAACTAACCACATCACCATAAAGAGTAAAAATATAACCCAACTGTGATCTACTATCATCTTGATTAGAATGAAAACTGACACCTGAATAACCCTGAACTCTCAGCTCAGCTCCTCAATAGACCAGAAAAATATCTTTAATCCATCTTAAGTACTTCAAGATGTTTTTCACAGTCGTCCAGTGACTCTCACCAGGATTTGCTTGATATATGCTTATTATGCTCAAAGCGTAAACAACATCTAGTCTATTTCATAGCATCACATACACGATTGATCTAATTACTGAAGCATATGGAATACAATTCATTTTATCTCTCTTCTTTTGTGTCTGTGGACACATACTCTGTGAGAGAGAAATCCCATACGATATGGGTAAGAATCCCCTATTGAAATTCCCCATGCTAAACCTCTTTAGCACTTTATCTATGTATGTGGATTGAGATAATCCAAGCAACCTTTTTGATCTATCTCGATAGATCTTTATACGTAATATATAAGCTGCTTCTCCCATATCCTTCATAGGAAAGTTCTTAGATAATCATATCTTAATAGACTGGAGCATTGAAATGTCATTTCTAATAAGCAATATGTCATCCACATAAAGCACTAAGAAAACGACTACACCCACTTACCTTCTTGTAAACACAAGGTTTATCTATATTTTTGATAAAATCAAACTCTTTGATTGTTTCATCAAAATAGATGTTCCAGATCCGCGACGCTTGCTTAAGTCCATAAATGGACCTTTGCAACTTGCATACTTGATCAGGAAATTCTTTGGATTCAAAACCCCCAAGTTATGTCATGTACGCACTCTCTTGCAAATTCCCATTGAGGAATGTTGTTTTGACATCTATTTGCCAAATTTCATAATCATGGTATACTGTTATAGCCAATAAAATTCTTATGGATTTAAGCATTGCTACTGGTAAAAAAGTTCCATTAAAATCAACTCCTTGTTTTTATCTGTAACGTTTCACCACCAACCTTGCTTTGTATGTATGTACATTTCCATCCATGTCAGTTTTTCTCTTAAAAATCCATTTGCACCCAATAGGTACTATACCTTCAGGTGCCTTCACCAAAGTCCATACTTGGTTAGTGTACATGGATTCCATTTCGGATTTCATGTCTTCTTGCCATTTTAAAAAATCGATGTCTGACATCGCTTCTTTAAAAGTAGTGGGCTCATCATCTATGAGTGATACATTATCCTTTTCATGCTCAATATGTAGATATAATCTAATAGGAGGACAACGTATCCTACTAGTTCGTCGCGGACTATTTGTTTCTTGAACTCTCAGTTGAACATCATATGTATCAACTTGAGGTTCTTGTTCCATGTCAATGTGAATTTGAGGTTATTAAACTTCTCTAAATTCAAGCTCACTCCCACTACTTTCTTTGAGAATAAATTCTCTTTCTAAGAATGTAGCATGTCTTGAGACAAACACATTTTGCTCAATAGGATGATAGAATTGATAACCGAAAGTTTCTTTAGGATACCTCACAAATTTGCATTTATCTGATTTAGCTTGAAGCTTGTTAGATATAACACGTTTCACTTAAGCGTCGCATCCCCAAATCTTTAAATGTGATAATGCAGGTTTTCTACCAGTCCATATCTCATATGGTATCTTATCAACCGATTTAGATGGAACTCTATTTAGAAGATATATAGCAGTTTCAATTGCATATCCCCAAAAGAATATAAGAAGGACTACATGACTCATCATATAACGTACCATATCTAATAGTGTACAATTTCTCCTCTTAGAAACTCCATTATGTTGTGGAGTTGCAAGAGGAGACCATTGTGAGAGAATCCCATTCTCTTTTAAGTAACCAAGAAACTCGTGGTTTAAGTATTCACGATCTTGATCTGATCTAAGTGTCTTAATACTTTTTCCAGTTTGTTTCTCTACCTCTAGTTTAAATTCTTTAAACTTTTTAAATGATTCAGACTTATGTTTCATCAAGTGCACATAACCATATCTAGAATGATCATCTGTGAACGTAATGAAATATGAGTATCTACCTCTAGCATTTGTGGACATAGGTCCACATACATCTGAATGTACTAATTCTAGTAACTCACTAGAAAGTTGTCCCTTTCTCTTAAAGGGTAGTTTGGTCATCTTTTCCAATAAACAAGGTTCACAAATTTCATATGATTCATAATTAAAAGGATCCAAATTTCCTTCTTTATGAAATTTTGTGATTCTAGTTTCATTGCTATGACCTAACCTACAATGCCATAAATAAGATGGGGTTTGGTTACTTAATTTACTTTTCTTACTATTTATGTTAAGAATTGACATTTCTAGATCTAACTCATACAAACTATTGTAAGCAATCCAAATCCATAATAAACATTATCTTTATAAAAAGAACAACTGTTATTCTTAATTATAAAGAAAAATCAATTCAAATCCAAATAAGAAATAGAAATGATGTTTCTCGTAATAACAGTAACATAATAACAATTATCAAGTTCTAATATAAGGCCAGAAGGCAAAGCTAAACTACAAGTCCTTATAGCTAATGCAGCAACTCTTGCTCCATTGCCAACTCGCAGGTCCACTTCGTCTTTCTTCAATGATCTATTCCTTGTTAACATCTATATATTATTACACAAGTGAGAATCACAACCAGTATCTAATACACAAGAATGTGAAACAAAAGTAGAAAGATTGATCTCAATCATAAACATAATTGAAGAACCAACTTCCTTAAGCCTTTTATCTTTCAGGCTAGTAAGGTAAGAGGGGCAGTTCCTCTTCCAATGTCCATTAACCCCGCAATGAAACATGTGCCCTTGTCATTGCTCTTCTTCTTGACACCTCATTTGACTTTTACTACATTAGTAGAAGCCTTTTATTTCTTGTTATTATTCTTCTTAAAGCCCTTTTTCTTGCTTTTAGAAGAACTAACAACAAGTATAGAATTGGGTTCCTTCTTAAGGCACCCTTTCGCAGTCTTGAGCATGTTCAACAGTTCAGGCAGCGTCATGTCCTTCTGATTCATGTTAAAGTTCATGACGAATTGTGAAAAGCTCAAACTTAGAGACTGCAGCACCAAATCAACGCTTAACTTGTGGTCCATGACAAAACCTAATTGAGCCAATTTTTAAATATACCTAGTCATCTTTAGCACATGAGCGTTGACTAAAGATCTTTTTGTCATCTTGCATTGAAATAGTTCCTTGGAGATTTGATATCTCTCTACCCTACTCTGTGCACCAAATAACTCCTTAAGATACAGTATCAAAGTAGGTGCATCCATGCTCTCATGCTGCCTCTGAAATTCAGGAGACATGCAAGCTAACATTACACATATAGCTTGTTCAACATCATCAATATAAAACTGATATTTCTCCCATTTTTTATCAGTAGCATCTGAACAAGGTTCAAATGAAGCAGAAGTATCAAGAACATATAATTTCTTCTCTTGGCTAAGAACTATTCTTAGGTTTTGCAGCCAGTTCGAAAAGTTGGGTCTAGTCAGCTTGTTAGCTTCTAAAATGCTCCTTAATGTCAGGTTTGTACTCATCTTCAAATTCAATAACCGGAAAAACATAAATGGAGCATAAATTAGTATATTTCCAAAAATCAAATAAAATAAGGACTTTAAGTTATTTGATTACTCCCACTATTTTCTACAAAATAATAGCCCTTACTATTATATCGAAAAATTATCAAATAATTTCTTAGTGGGCTAGGATCCTATTTAAAATTAATTGATCTTGAGTTTGCTCAACAAACCGACTAAAAATAAATTAGGTAGAAAATAACTTTTCAATCACATCTCATGTGACTCCTAGTACTGTTAGGCGACAATTTTTGACAAAATATATCAAATATATTATTCCTAACCCTCTTTAAATTTATATGATCATAAGTTTACTCATCCAAATCATATAATTTTAGTCAAGTAGAACCCATTAATTTAACATTAAAACATATCTGGGTTAAAGTAACCTTGAGGTTATCAACAAGTCAAACAATAAACAGAATTCTAATTTTATTCTTAAATAATGGAAGACAACTATCACGTTCATAACGTGTATTTAATATTTTATTGAGTGATTAAAATTTCAAAATTTCCGGTCTCATCAAAATAATATAATCTCATTATATTTATAATTTCAAACATAATCCAATTATGAAAGAAATTACTTAAAACTTTGGCTTGATTTTAATTATTGATTTGATAATAAATTTAATTTAATAATTCAACTCTTGAAAAATTAAATTAAATTCCAAAACCTTTCCTAAGAAAATTTCTTTGAAAACAATTTTCAAATTTAATAAAACACTTTTCAATTTTGTTAGGAGTGGAAATTAATTTAATGTCTATTAAATTAATAAAAATGACAATATAAGGTTTTAAAAATAGTTTTAAAACACATAATAAGAGTTGGAGGGATGTTTGTAGCATGCACTGCACGCACTAGAAGAGTGCACGTTCCCCGCGATCAAAAGGGACATTTGACTGTACGCGCCAGTCATGTCTACCCAAGACATCTTCCGAAGATGGTGGGCGCGTGTTATCATGCCAAACATTTGATAACAAAATAAAATAAATGGTAAACAACATAAGAATTTGTCCAAACAATTAAAAAAAGCATATGCACCATAACATCCAAAATCCAATTAACTCCAAATAGACAACATTGAAAGTTGTCGTCACAATAAGGCCCCCTAAACATTCAACACTCCATTAAATTTTCCAAGAGATAAAGAATGTATTTATAAAGAAAAAATCCCTACATTTTCATAACACAATCAACATATATATAATTGTTAATTTTTTTAGCAAAAATACCAATATTTCACACCACTTCCTTTACATTAAAAATTATTATAAAACTGATACTCATTTATAAAATGATTTGATTAAATAAATACATATTAGAAATAAATAGATATACTTTCGATCAACATTTCTTCAAATAAACATCTAAATAAATCTAGGCACAACTCCTATTATAAAGAATGCATAACCGTTTAAGTACATTCTAATACATTATATTATCCTGAATTGCTTATATATCTTCTTTGATAGTTTCCAACTCATCTTTAAAAATTAAATTCATTATATACGCACAACAATGCTTATAAAAGATTTTCTCATTTATCAATAAGCTTATAACTTGTATCTTACTCTTAACTTTGTCAATCATATAATCGTTTGTGCTATAATTTTGTAAAGTTATTGTTAACAATTATAGGTTGATGTTCTAATGTATCAAATAATAAATCATTACACTCATTAACTTATCAATTGGATAAGGTGTTGAAACATAAATGAACCTGTCATTTAGAAGCAAATTCAAAGATCAATAAAACAATCAAAATCAATATAAAAATCTATCAAAATATTTTTCTTAAACATTATCTACTTGAGGATGCGACTATATTAAATTCAAGTCTTGTTAATATAATGTGATACAATAGTCATTTAACCTTTTTTTGTTTCCAGTTGTACACTTATATATTGCAATTGCTACTTACTCATCATTAACTGACAACATTTTTGATGTTGTATTTTTTGTGCATTATAAATTTTAAAGTTAACCTTCTTAATAGTATTCCAGGAGTGAGGAGATAATGACGACTTAGGTTTAGTGGCTGAAACATGTTCCAACTATATGCTTGGAAATTGGGTTGGACTTAGATTGTGTTTCACGTTTAGAGGTAAAACCCAATCCCACCCTAATCTTTTTTTTTGAATTTCATCTGTTAAGTTTAGATCAAGCCCAAATCGAAATTTTTGTCATTTGTAAAAGTAAGACTGCTATAAGAGAAGGTTTTCAAAAGATGTATATTAAATTTTTAATTGAAACTTGTTTTAAATATAAATGAATATAAAAGAATAAAAGTACCAATTTAATGTAAAATTTTAAAAATCTGATCATAACACTTCTTCCTAGCACATTTTTTTTGTGATGAATTAGAATAGAAGCATTGAAAGTCAAAAAGCAAAATTACATTGCAAATTGAACATTTAATTGAAAATTAAAAGTGTATATGTAATATTATAAATCTTAAAAAGAGTTATCTAGTATAAAAAAAGAAGTAGTGATGATGATGATGATGATTATTATTATTATTAAAGTTTAAATATAATATTTCAAGTTGTGTATAATTTAAAATTAAAATTTGTTTATATTCTTTCATAATTTAAATATCAATAATCATTATTTTAAATAAAGAGTGAAAATGTATTATATTAATTATAGTTTGAGAAGTTACTTTGAAGTAGTCCAACTCTTTTTTTGAATGTTAGAAATGTATAAACAAAGTTATCCTATATTATCAAGAAAGATAAAAAGAAAGTCATTTTAATAGAAAAATAAAGTCGTATAATATACTATCTTAAATTTTAGATTGAAGTATAATGTTCCTAATAATTGTGTTAAGACCCAGATAAATAGATGCTGCTAGAAACATAATATAAGGATCAATCAATAATTAAATAAATTACAATATTAATAACTTAAGATTGTCAATAAATCAATTATTGGAATTTTATAAATAATATAAAAAATGAAATAAAAAATCATAGGAATAGGAAATTTCTCAAGAAAAATTACTTAAATTAAAAAAATAGCATCAAAATCTCATAACACTAAAATTAAAGAAAATATTGTCATTATCTTGCTAAAATATGAAAATTCTCAGTAGAAATGCAATATAATCTAAAAAATGTTGGTAAAATCATGGAATCTAACCATTAGTCCTTTAATTAAAAAAATTTATTTACTTAGTTAAATAAAATTACATGATAGATATGATTAAAGCAATATATACATATAAATCATAGAACTTCATTGAGAAAATATCAACCATAAATTATAACTACAATCGATTTTTTTAAACGTTAATCAATTAGGTAAAAAGAGTTCTTCTAATGTAAGATAATTAATTAATAGTAATTAATTTAAATAGATTTAAGGAGCACAAAGAGATAAAAAATTTGAAGTGATTCAATACTTCCAAGTGTAGGTCTTTATTAGGATAGTAATAACTTCAACCTATTTAAATTAATTTTCTTTAATAAGATTCGAATTTTCTATTACAATTTTCTTAGGCATTAACAATTATATATAGTGATTATTTCTTTTTAGAAATTATTACATAAGATAATATTCTTATTTATGATTATTAATTTTTTTCATATGCTACTGTCTCTCATATATTAGTTATACAAATTAAAACTTCAAAGGACAATATGTTAAATGCATTCAGTTATTCTTTCTCTTTTTTGAACCCTTTGTATGCCATTTTGAGGTTCTTCTATCTACATGCTTCATCAAATATGTTTATTTAAATTCGTTTATTATAATTTTAAATAGAAGTAAACGCTTATAACTTTCGAAAGAAGATTTTTCTTAGTCCTGAAAAAGGAAGTTTTGATGTAAAAAAAAAGGAAGTTAATATAGGTACAGATTTTTCTCCTAGGATTTGTAATCTTCCTCTAAATTTCATAACTCAATATCAAGATGATGAGAATTGTGTCATTGTTTTAAATTAGTGATATTAGTTTCATGAAAAATTTTTACTTTGTCCAAATTTTCACATTTAATCCACTTTTTGACAATATTGAAAAATTACAACCTTATATGAGTTTCAATTCAATTATTTATATCAAAAAACCATATTTATTAGTATCAAAACCATTCTATAAAATTAAAATATAATAGTAAAATGTGCTTAATTCTATCAATCTATATGGACTGACAGGGATGAACCCATAACATACAATGATTACTCCTACCAAGTCAAGATAAAATATAAAGTAATTAACGTAAAGCTAGTTAAATCAAACTTTAAACCAAAAAATTCTAACCAATTGCTACATTATGCCACAAAATAAAATTCTCTTAATAACATGATGGTCCAAAATATCATGAGGCAAATGTTTAATTGGTTAGATTTTGGAAGTTTATAGTTATTGATATTCTAGAGATAATTAGTTGATATGTTGGAGATAATTAGTTAGATTAAGGCTAGAAATTAGTGACTAAATTAATGGAATTTTATTGCTTAGAAAATAAATGGATTCTCCTTAATTTATTAAGGTGATTAGGTTGTACTTTCATATGTATTCTCTATACTATTCGCAAAAGATCAAGAAAGAATTACTTTTTCCTCCAATTTTCTTCATGGTATCTGGGCTATAACTCTTTTACAATTATTTTATTCAAATCAATCTTAAATAGACTATCGTCTGGTGATAACGGTTGAGGGGAGAAACTCCTCATCATTTAACAATGATGTCAACAGTTTGACTGTAATTAGTCTCAGTGTTACAACGAGAAATGCACAATGCAACGATGACCTTCTTAGCTCGAATATGCAATTTCAATTAGTGAACGATAAGTTAAAGAGCCAAAATTACTTGGAATAGGTGCAAATAATAAAATTGGTCATTCATAAAATGAGAAAAATGATGAGAAAATTTGGCCATTTAATGGAAGCGATAATAAGAGTGATTTTAGATGATCCAAATATGACAATATAGAGGTCTAAAAATTCTCTGATCATAGCTTGGTTAATTAATTCAATGGATCATGTAATTAGAAAACCACATATGCTTCTGCCAAATAACAAAAGATTTATGGCGTGTAGTTAGAGGAATGTATTTAGATATTAAGAATTCTTCTTAAATTTTCAGACTAAAAATGAACTTGTGGAAAGCTAAGCAAGGAGATTGCAATATTGTTTTATTTTATAACAAACTTGTAATCATGTGGTAGGAATTAAAACTATGTTATGAAGATGATTAGATACTGTTTGAATCATAGTGTTTGACAAAAAAAGAAGAAAATAATAGGGTTTATATTTTTCTTATAGGATCAAATCAAGAATTGGATGAAGTCAGAGGTTAAGTTTTGGGAAGAAAACCACTACCCTCAATCAAAAAGGTCTTCTCGAAGTAAGGAGAAAGGATATGAGGCAAAAAATTATAATTGGAAAAATTTAGATTAAAGGTTGAAGGCAAAGTTATGAATACCGTACCGGGCTTGGTACCGGATTGAGTTCTAGAACGGAACTGTACCGGTACCGGTCAATACCGGGTATTATTTCGGGTAATTTTTTAAATTTATAAAATAGACCCTGAAATTTTTAAAAATTACAAAATAGTCCATATTAGTATATTGTACAGTTGTACTGTATACTTTACTAGTTTACTGTTT